>JBAKBP010009634.1:0-82566 GCA_037953745.1 Lithodes maja
GTACAATATACAACACCACTAACTCTTATATAATTGGTAGTACATTATACAACCACCATAACTCTATAATAATTGATGGTACAATATACAACACCCATAACTCTATAATAATTGGTGGTACAATATACAACCACCATAACTCTATAATAATTGGTGGTACAATATACTACACCATAACTCTAAAATAATTGGTGGTACAATACACAACACCATAACTCTATAATAATTGGTAGTACAATATACAACACCATAACTCTATAATAATGGTAGTACAATATACAACACACATAACTCTATAATAATTGGTGGTACAATATACAACACCATAACTCTATAATAATTGGTGGTACAATATACAACACCATAAATCTATAATAATTGGTGGTACAATATACAACACCATAACTCTATAATAATTGGTGGTACAATATACAACACCATAACTCTATAATAATTGGTGGTACAATATACAACACCATAACTCTATAATAATTGGTGGTACAATATACAACACCATAACTCTATAATAATTGGTAGTACAATATGCAACACCATAACTCTATAATAATTGGTAGTACAATATACAACACCATAACTCTATAATAATTGGTGGTACAATATACAACACCATAACTCTATAATATTGGTGGTACAATATACAACACCATAACTCTATAATAATTGGTGGTACAATATACAACACCATAACTCTATAATAATTGGTGGTACAATATACAACACCATAACTCTATAATAATTGGTAGTACAATATACAACACCATATCTCTATAATAATTGGTGGTATATATATTGTTATGGTGTTGTATATTGTACCACCAATTATTATAGAGTTATTGTGTTGTATATTGTACTACCAATTATTATAGAGTTATGGTGTTGTATATTGTACCACCAATTATTATAGAGTTATGGTGTTGTATATTGTACCACCAATTATTATAGAGTTATGGTGTTGTATATTGTACCATCAATTATTATAGAGTTATGGTGTTGTATATTGTACCACCAATTATTATAGAGTTATGGTGTTGTACAATATACAACACCATAACTCTATAATAATGGTGGTACAATATACAACACCATAACTCTATAATAATTGTGGTACAATATACAACACCATAACTCTATAATAATTGGTGCTACAATATACAACACCATAACTCTATAATAATTTGGTGGTACAATATACACCATAACTCTATAATAATTGGTGGTACAATATACAACACCATAACTCTATAATAATTGGTAGTACAATATACAACACCATAACTCTATAATAATTGGTGGTACAATATACAACACCATAACTCTATAATAATTGGTGGTACAATATACAACACCATAACTCTATAATAATTGGTGGTACAATATACAACACCATAACTCTATAATAATTGGTAGTACAATATACAACACCATAACTCTATAATAATTGGTAGTACATTATACAACACCATAACTCAATTAATAATTGGTGGTACAATATACAACACCATAACTCTATAATAATTGGTAGTACATTATACAACACCATAACTCTATAATAATTGATGGTACAATATACAACACCATAACTCTATAATAATTGGTGGTACAATATACAACACCATAACTCTATAATAATTGGTGGTACAATATACTACACCATAACTCTATAATAATTGGTAGTACAATATACAACACCATAACTCTATAATAATTGGTGGTACAATATACAACACCATAACTCTATAATAATTGGTGGTACAATATACAACACCATAACTCTATAATAATTGGTGGTACAATATACAACACCATAACTCTATAATAATTGGTGGTACAATATACAACACCATAACTCTATAATAATTGGTAGTACAATATACAACACCATAACTCTATAATAATTGGTAGTACAATATACAACACCATAACTCTATAATAATTGGTAGTACATTATACATCATATCTCAATAATAATTGGTGGTACAATATACAACACCATAACTCTATAATAATTGGTGGTACAATATACAACACCATAACTCTATAATAATTGGTGGTACAATATACAACACCATCACTCTATAATAATTGGTGGTACAATATACAACACCATAACTCTATAATAATTGGTGTACAATATACAACACCATAACTCTATAATAACTGGTGGTACAATATACAACACCATAACTCTATAATAATGGTGGTACAATATACAACACCATAACTCTTATAATAATTGGTGGTACAATATACAACACCATAACTCTATAATAATTGGTGGTACAATATACAACACCATAACTCTATAATAATTGGTAGTACAATATACAACACCATAACTTTATAATAATTGGTGGTACAATATACAACACCATAACTCTATAATAATTGGTGGTACAATATACAACAGCATAACTCTATAATAATTGGTGGTACCATATACAACACCATAACTCTATAATAGTTTGGTGGTACAATATACAAAACATAACTCGATAATTATTGGCATACATTATAATCGCATTTATTTCAACTTAAAAAGATTCATATCTTCTTCTTTCGGCTGTTCCTCTTAGGGGTCGCCACAGCGGATCACTATAATTTGTTTCACTAATTTACCAATAACCCTCTGAAGATTCTGACGTATTTTGGCAGTATATTCTGGCTGTCATTAGACGATTCTATACAATCAGGGAAGGATTTTGGGGATTTATGGGTAGGCCCATACCCTCTCCCCCCAAAAAATAAAAAAAAAAAAAAATATATATATTTTTTTAAGATATTGCAACATGTTTGTTATTCTATTAGTTTGTAGTAGTATTGTTATACAAGGTTTTTACTGGAGTTGTATTGACTTATTAGGTAGGTTCTTACTTGACTGGAGAAGATTAGAACACACAAGAACACAAACACGAAGGTAATAGAGGATAATATAACACAGAGTACAAACATAGGTTATTCTTATTCACACAAAATCATATGGTTAGAGGTGTAATGTTACATAAGACAGGGATAGGTTTTAAATAGCAGCACGATCGAGGATCCTCAAGGTATCTCGAGGGGGAGATACAGGCAGGTTCTAAAGATCTCTGAAGACGTTGCTGCTTGGTATTCCCTACGACGTCCTGGTCCGTGGGGTGGTCCTGTCGTGTGATGGTGACAGAAGTTAGGGGAAGACTTCCTTGCAGATCCTCTGAAGACTGTATAGGTGAGGGTCTTACATGAAAAACGAGCCGTTACACCAGTGTCTTACGCTCTCGTATCATAGGATTAAAGTAAGGAGCCGTTTCACCAGTGTCTTACGCTCTCTCTTACAATCCAGCAGGTGGGTTGTTGTTGTTTTTGTTGTTGTCGTTCCCTAAGCTGCCTGGCCGAACATCCCCGAGTTCCTAAGGAAGGCCATGGCCACGGTCGGGCTTTCCCACAGAGCTCTCAAGGGGTGTATATTGTGTTGTTAGCGTAAGTGATTGTGTGAAATGCAGTCTTCTATGATGTGTTTAATGGTATGGGTTGCTGTGTTACATCCCGGGCAGGTGTCATCGACGGAGACATCCAGTGTCTTCTGATAGCTCAGAAGAGCTGGATGGTGCCCACATCTCAGCCTGGCCAGGCTTCCTCTCGAGGAAGGGAAGATTCAGAAGGATGGATTTCGGGAGGTCATGCCTGCAGCTGTTACGTGTTGTCTTACTTGTCTATGAGTGATTGGATGGAACGGCGAGAGATGTATGAATATGGCTGTATTTCTGGAAGCTGGTTTGGGGTGGGCAGGGAGGGAGAGAAGACAGTATTTGTGTGTGATACCGTCTGCTGGGTGTTGTTTTGATATTTCCTGCTGTTTGTGGGTGTGTTGCCATGTAGTGTAATGGGTGGTGCTGGTTTGTGGAGCTGCAGCCAGGAATTGAGTGCTTCTCATGTCCAGATGGTCTTTGACTTTGAGGACTTTGGTTTCTTGATGTAGGTGATCTGTACTGTAGGTGTAGTAGCTGTGCAGCCTGTGATATTTTTCTAGGGCTTTATTTTGAATAGTCTGTAAGGTCTTGTGATGTGTTTCAGCTAGGTTAGAAGCCCAGGCAGGGCTTGCATATTGCATCACTGATCTTATGTATTGTTTGTAAACTGTGGTGGTGGTTTCTTTGTTGTGTCCAAATATTGTGTGGGCAAGTGACCTGAGGGCGTTAAGTCTGGGTGTCAGTTTATTTTTCATGTTTGTGATATGCTGTTTGAATGTCATTAGAGTACCATATGTTACTCCTAGGATTTTGGATGAGTGTGTGTGTGTGTTAGGGGTGTGTTGTTTATGGTGAGTTGTGGGGTGTATTTGTGTTCTGCTGTCCAGCTTGTGAGGAGGGTTGCGGTTGATTTGGCTGGAGCTAAATTGAGTCTGTTTGTAGTGCACCAGTCATGTAATGTGTTAAGATAGGGTTGAAGGAGAAGTGTTGTCGTGTCGTGTCTAGGTTTTGGTGTGTGCATGTGAGTGTTATGTCGTCTGCGTAGGAAGCTATGTTTATTTGGGGTGTATGGGGTGTTGTTATATCATGTATGTAGGCCTACAGATTGAAGAGTGCGGGCGACAGGACGGATCCTTGCGGGACTGCCGTTTGGGAAATTTCTGATGCTAGATGACTGACCGGCAAAAGATACATGTGCACATCTGCCTGCTAGGAAGTTGGCCAGCCACCTTTTTGTGTTGTTGTGCATGTTTGTGTCATAGATTTTGTTTGTTAGGTTGTGGCCGGGGACGGCATCGAAGGCTTTACTAATGTCGAGTGTGGCAAGTAGTGATCTGTGTGGTGGTATCCTGTTTATTATTCCTAGGGGGTAGAGGAGAAACGGATATAAATTAAATAATTAAACCTGGAAAGATGAATTGGCCTAGGCTATAAAAATGATACCGGGTCGGCGTTTGACTTACTTGTAAACATGTATGTGTAGGTTATCTGTGGCAGTCCCAGTAATATCTATGAAGTACTTCTAGTATTAAAGGAACTTAGCTGTGATGCAAAGAGTGTCGATTAGGTGATGGACATGCCGGGAGGTGAATATCAGGGAAGTTCTGGTATTATGTGGCAGCAACTGGTGGTTTGTTGTTAGCGGGTCGAAGTCTGTGTAAAGTGTCTCTGATATTCCCTTTTATCGTGACAATATAAAATATATTTAAGGGTTCTATATCGTCCCCTGTGATTAAATAATAAGGGAAAACAAACTAAGATATAATTGGTGCAACCACAGTAATATTTATCCACAAAGATAAATAAAGTAATGCGTATAAACAAAAAGGAACCAGCTGTCGTGAACCCGGGAAATTCAAACTACGGTATATATACCAGCTAGGATTCACGACATATTCCACCACCAGTTACATACAAAGTATTTACAATTGTCCCGTCCCGATCATGGATCGCCACAACTGGGAGGAACCCAAAGCAGCCCGACGTGACGGCCTCTGAGGGGTATCACCTCGGTCCGCTCCAGTAGCAGGAAGGATATTATCAGAGTTCGGCTTGCTGTTGCCATCCACTACCTCTAAATCTATCTCTAGTGGGTATAGCTTAACCACCGGTCTGGTGGTCAAACCGGCTCCTGTTTTTACCTGAACTACCCTACATTCGTGGTCAGGACCACGAAGAAGTTTCATTATCCGACCTATACGCCAATAAAGTCGGGGGCCGTCATCATGTACTAGAACGATGTCCCCAACTCGTGGCGATGCTATCCCTCTTTTAACCATTAAGTGACGATGTTGCTCCCTGAGTGATATTAAATAATCAGTGCTCCACCTTTTCCACAGGTCATGTGAGAGTTTTGTTACATATTGGAAGCGTTGGTTGACGGAATCGTTGTTACGCCACGTCGTGTCCATAAGATCTTCATCCGTGACTTCTCGCCTTGGAAAGCTTCTGATCCGCCTCCCATGAACCAGTTGTGAAGGAGTGATGGGTAGAGGGTCTTCAAGATCACTGTAGGTGTAGCCAAGCGGGCGATCATTGACTGTGGCCTCGAGCTCCAGTAATACCGTATTCAGTTCCTCTGTGGTAACAAATGCTCGACCCAGTACCTTCTTCAAGCCAGCCTTTAGGATGCCAATGACCCGTTCCCATATGGCACCGAACCATGGCACCCTGGCCGGTATAAACCGCCACTCGCACTTGAATTCCGCTAGAGTACCTTTTAACCTTGCATCATCTATCAACTCCCGTAATGTACTGGCTCCGCAAACAAATGTGGTGGCATTATCACTCATCAAAATCTCAGGGTAACCCCTCCTGCTACTAAACCTACGGAACGCATGCAAAAATGATTCGCAGGAGAGGTTAGACACCGTCTCTACATGGACCGCTCTAGTAACTGCACAGGTGAATAAGACTACATATAATTTACTTACAGTACCCCCCTTCTCTTTTACTGGCAAGGCACCTGTGTAGTCAACCCCCGTTACCTGGAAAGGACTCACTTCCTGAACCCTAAACTCCGGCAATGGAGGGGCCTGTACAGCACGGTATGATGTACCTTGCAATCTATTGCAGATGATACATCCCCTTAAGGGGAGGTATTTAGTTTGTTCCCTAGACTTCCATCAAGCTTAAAATTACTCCCCCTGGAGTCCCTTTCAAGATAAATTTGTACATTTTTCGGTAGAAAAATTTCCCGGCCAAAGGCCGGTTCCTCTTAAATTACAGTCTCGCTATCGCTCGCCAGGAAAAAATTGACACCTGAATGGCACGAAAGGTCTTAATAAGGGGTGAAAGTTCTTAAAATTGCTAAACTAATGGGGCAAGCATTTTATAATATCAAAAGCAATGGGGCTAAACATGAGGGAGCAAGGGGTCAAGAAAAAAATCCCTCGAGTGGAGATCTCCCCTTAAGGCTTTCTTTACTACCTGTCTAATCTTGGGGATCCACCATCTTTGCCTTATGTAATTTACAACAAAACTAACACCACTATGGTTACACTTTGTGGCAGTAATTACTAAAGAGAGTGACTATACGATGTTTATTAGGGATAAGGATAGGGTACTTGGGGCTATCATGTGAAGCTGAAAAGTGTAGCCTACCTCTACAGCGTATCATGCCTCCCTCCATATAGAGGCCTAACTGCTTCACTATATTGCTTGGTGTGCCCTGTCCTTTTGACAAATAGTGGTGTTCCTCAGAGTAAGCTTCTTTCTGAGCTACCTTAATCATGGCAGACTCTGCTGCTCTTAATTCCGGCACCGTCAAGTATGCCGGTTATGCCGGTTTTGCCTGATAGTTCCCTTGTGTCTTCTCTCTAAGAGTCCTAATAAACCTAAGGACCCATGCCATTACATGCCATGACTTCATATATGAGCCATACCGGTCCCAATTCAATATGGCAGTAGGGGCAACCGGTACCGGCAATGACAGGGTTCCATCTTGACTCGTGTTACAACCCACAGTGGTGTCCCCTCCTATTGAGCCCCCTATTGGGCCATGATCAGGCCATAGTATTTGGTGAGGTAGCCATGTGGGCCCTCCCCACCAAAGCGAAGAAGCAACTAAGGACACATATGAAATCCCTCTGGTGACTAGATCACTGTGGTTGTCCTCTGTGGACACATAACGAAAATGAGCGCCGGGGACTAATGACTTTATCTCATCAACTCTATTTTGAACATATATAGGCAAAATCTTTTTACTAGACAACCAGCATAGGGTTATCTGGCTGTCCGACCAGAGGTATACATTCTCTATAATCAGCTCGTCCGCGTAGGCCTCACATATATAACATGCGAGACGAGCTGCGAGAAGAACAGCAGTCAACTCCATCTTAGGTATGGTGAGGGACTTAATAGGCACCACCTTAGCTTTGGCCATTACTAACCTACTCACCTCATCACCAACCGCATAGGCCGCTACACCATATGCTACTGAGCTAGCATCACTAAATAGGTGTAACGTAACCCTCTTAGAATTAGTGACCTGACGGGGAAACATGATACCTGTACTGTCTATCATATCGTCATAAATACCCTGCCAGTTAGCTCTCATGTCATCTGGAATGGGTACATCCCACCCACACTCTAATCTCCACAAGTCCTGTACGAACCTCCACGCCCGGATGGTTACCGGTAGCAACACTCCTAGAGGATCGAACACACTCGCGGTTAGACTTAGAGCCTCGCGTTTTGTAACCAATGCAGGGCTACTTCCACGTCAATTAACCTGTAACATATCCTTATCAGTTAGCCACTCAACGCCAAGTACTTTAACCCCGTCTTGTTTGGCGGAAGCTATACCCTTCAGGTGCAACAGTTCCCGCAAACTCTCATTATTTGTGACCCACTCACGTAAAGACAGGTTAGCGCTGGAAAATATTCTACGGGCATCCCAACATTGTTATTGCAAATCACTTACATCATCACCAGTCCCCTGTAAGTTCTCAATATACAACCCCTTTTAGCTTATTAACTACTTCACTGTTCTCCTGTATCATAGACAGGTGTCTTTGAATGGTAGCATTAAGGAGGAACTGGGAACAGGTGGCCCCGAACAGAACTGCACGGAACCGGTAGACAATGTAAGGACTTGCAACATCCAAGGGATCAACGGGCCACAGCAACCTAGTAGCATCCCTATCCTTCTCACTCAACCCCACCATGAGAAATGCTTTCTCAATATCACTCGCCCAGGCAAATTGATGGCATCTAAAGCGTAGAAGTACCTGGGTGAGGTCAGCCACTAGTGATGGATCTGTATGGAGACAGTCATTCAGACTGAACGCCTTCTCGTCCATCCTAGCCGAACAGTCAAACACTATCCGTACAGGCGTAGTAACACTATCCTTAGTAATACCATGGTGAGCTAAGTAGTGAATGGGATGACCAGCTTGATTCCTGTTTTCTACCCTTTCAATAAACCCCCTTTCTATCTGATTATCCAGAACCTTTGTATACTGTTGACAGTAGTTGGGATCTTTTATAAATTTACGCTGCAAGCCTCTCATTCTGCCCAGGGCTAACTTAGCCCGTTGAGCCCCGGCTAGTTATAATATTTTGTTCACCCCAGTCCCAAGCCATTTTCACTTCTTGTTTTTGTTTGCTAAAATGGAAGACAAGGATGAGAAATGAAAAAAAAAAAAAAAAAAATCACCTCGGATATTTTTTTTTTGGGGGGGGGGCCCCCCTCAAAAAAAATTGTTGAGCCAAAATGGAAGAGAATGGTGAGAAATGAAGAAAAAAAACACTATCTATCTATCTATTGCCTGACGCCGTGATCCCCGAAGGGGTGGCCACGAACGAACCGCCCCCATGCACCTCTGTCCCCAGTCAGTCGACGCCCCTCCCCCCAACCAGCACCGCCTTCATTCATGTAGTTCCTCACTCCATCCTTCCACCTCATATTCGGTCTACCTCTCCCCCTCTGTCCCTCCACCTCGCTCTCGTACACCCTCTTAGTCATTCTCTCGCTTTCCATACGTTCCATATGGCCGAACCATCTCAAGTTGTTCCTTTTCACACTTTCCAGCACATCTACCTCCACACCACACCTCCTTCTTACTTCCTCATTAGTCTGTCTATCCCTCCATGTAATTCCGCACGCACTCCTTAAGTAATTCATTTCCACTGCTCTCACTCTTGGTCTGAGTCTCTCAACCAACGTCCATGCTTCGCTTCCGTAAGTCAGTGTCGGGATTACCACACTGTCATGCAAGGACTTCTTCACTTCTATACTGACCACCCTATTTCTTGTTACTGCTTTTAGCGTTCCTACAACCCTCTTCCCCTGTTGTACCCTCTCCCGCACCTCTTCATCCATAGTCCCATCTTTACTCAACACACTGCCCAGATACTTAAAAGAGTTGATGATCTCCATAGCCTGACCGTTCAGCTTCACCTCACACTCTGTGACTTCACCCCTTTCGAAGACCATAACCTTGCTCTTCCCCGTATTTACCTTCAAATTCCGTTTTTCGCACACTGTTCCAAACTCATTTACCAGACCCTGCAACTCCCATTCATTATCACTCATCAGAACTGTATCATCCGCAAACAGCAGTATAGGTAGCTTCCACTCAATTCCCTCCCTTTTCAGCAATACACCAACATCCACTGCTCTTGATAGTATTTCTTTCATAACTCCATCCATATATACAGTAAACAACCACGGGGACATCACACACCCCTGTTTCAAACCAACATTCAGGTCAAAGAACTCGCTCTGCTCACTCTCCACACGTACTGCCGCCTTTGCACCCTCATACATGCTCTTCACTGCTTTCAGCAACTTGCCCTCTACTCCGTATATTCTAAGTACTTTCCACAAACCTTCTCTATCCACTCTGTCATAGGCCTTCTCCAAGTCCATACAGGCAACATACACCTTTTGTTTCTTCTCCAGATACTTCTCCACAACACAATTCAGGGTAAAAATCTGATCTACACATCCTCTTCCCTTCCTAAAGCCTCCCTGCTCGTCGCCTATCCATTTCTCCGTTCTCACTCTCACTCTCTCAATCACTACCCTACTGTATACCTTCCCTACTACGCTTAGAAGACATATTCCTCGGTGGTTACCACACACTCCTCTTTCCCCTTTGCCCTTATATAGGGGGACTATTATGCCAGTCTTCCAGTCATCGGGTGCACTCCCCTTCTCCCATGCTAGTTTGCACATTTTCCATACCCATTCTATCACTATCTCACCACCATACCTCAACATTTCCCCACACACTCCATCTGTTCCTGGTGCTTTCCCCAACTTCACTCTTTTCATGGCTTCCCACACTTCTGACCTCCTGATCCCCACCTCCTCCTCCACTACTTCTCTTCTTCTCCCTCCCATACCATATCCAGCTATGTTTGCTGGCTCTTCATTCCTTTCATTTAGCAACTCACTGAAGTACTCCCTCCATCTTTCGACTCTCTCTTGCTTCTCGGCTAGCATTCTCCCATTCTTATCTTTCACACCCTTACTGTTTCCCTTGCTACCTTCCCTAACTTTCTTGACTTCTTTCCAGAACAGTTTCTTACTCTCCCTCCATTTTACACTCAGATTCCTTCCAAATTCCTCATCTACTCTTCTCTTACTTTCCTTCACTACTCTCTTCACCACCCTCTTACTCTCCACGTACCTCGCTCGTTTCTGTCTCTCGGAATCTTCATTCCCTCTACTACCCAACCACTCTCTATATGCTTTCTTCTTTTCTTCCACAGCTATTCTTACCTCTTCTGTCCACCATGCTGTACCTTTCACTCCCCTCCCTCTTCTCCTCACTCCACACACCTCCTCACATGCTGCACAGATCTCATCCTTAAACACCTTGCTCATCTCCTCCACTTCCTCCATAACTTCCAGGTCGAACTCACCTAGTCGTCTTTCCACTGCTCTCCTGTACTCCTCCCTGACTTCCTCCTCCTGCAACCTCTCCACCCTCCTCACCATTCCACCCTCCTCTCGCCTCCCTCCCGCTCTCCTCACCCACTTCTTTTGTAAAAAAACACTCACCTTGGTCATTTGGGGGTCGGGGGGGGGGGGGGGGGTCGAAAGTTCGTCTCCCCCGCATGACCACCCGCCCGGGAGCACTAGGGTGGCATTGTACGGCATACATCCTAAGGAGTGTCTCACATAAATCTCAAGCCTCTAGCTCCCATACGACCGGAGAAATGAAGGTTCAAAGTGGCGGTGAACTAAGGGTGTAAAGTATCCCCACTAAGCCCACCACCACCGGCCGCGCGGCTGTCTTGGCCTGCTCACACCTACCGGCCCGGCTCCCACACACACTACGGTACCTCCCCCTCCTATTCTCCCGCCATTTCCTACCTTACGAGCCACGTAACTGATTTTAATATGCCGGACGCACGTGATGCGTCGCTGGGAGTTGGTGATCAAACACTGCCGACGCATCACGTGCGACGCTGGGTCTCACTGGGTTAAAGTTATCAAGTATTTATCTATGTTATCTCTCCACGGCAGTTCCACTATATACTGTCCCTGTGCTTCGGAATACTGTACCATTTCAGAAAATCTATTTAAGACTCTCTCCCCACCCTTACCAGTCTCATTAGGACTTATACCAATATGGTCCAAGTCCCATAGAGCTGTCAGATCCTTTAATTCTGGAGATTTACTGCCAATATCTTCCTGTATCTCCACTAAAGGGTCTACTGCTAACTTAAGAACAGTGACTAACTCTACATGGGTCTCTTCTATATCTGACTGATAAGTGCCACTCAGTGCATAACCATAAATTGTGGGTAACATAACTATACTTCCTTCCCTGACATAGCCTGAATGTACAAAGTGGTAATAAAAGTCCGCCCCAATCAGTAACCCTATCATATCTCCATCAGTGATACCTGGATCGGCTAATTTGTAACCCGAGCCTTGATAGCATTTACCTCCATCTCTAATCCTCTCCCTGGTTTGTATAATGGTAACTCCTCCACCACAATGGCCCTCAATTTATGCACCCTTCTTTTGTGATGATAGGTTAACTCTACTATTTCATACTCAGTACTACCAAGTGAGCCAGTAAATCCCTGGAGCCTTAGCTGTTCCTTACTGACCCTAACGTAATCAAGCTGCGATAAAGCAGAGTGCAAGATGAAGGTACGTTGCGAACATTGGTCCAACAAAGCTCTTACTTTACTGGTATGACCATTTCTGTCGGTCAAGGGAATCTGAATGGTAGGCAACAACACTGCATTACGGCCCGAAGCCACAGCCATGGTCACTGTTGGTTCAGGGGCCACTGGTTGTCCAGTTTGTTCAAGGCGTGGCGTCGGACACAAATAATTAAAATGTTTCTGTTGGCAGAATTGGCACGGCCTAATTTTAGGGTTAGTACACCCCCTGGCTGCCATGTTTTGACGACAGCCACCCGACGCACAATTTCAACTGCCTCGCTCTATTGGCCTTGGCGGAACTGTTCTTGTATTTTGCACACTTTGCCCAAAAATATCCTGTCTTTAACCCTTCCTACCCGGGCTGCCTTAGGTAAGGACAGCGCGGCTGAAGGGCCGCAACCCGGTATGCCTTATGTAAGGCATTTGCTTGAAAGCGTGCTTTAAATTTCGCGCGGGCAAATTTTACTTTGCGGGGGCGATCGTAGCTCCACCAAGCCTCAACTACCACTCTTATCAGTTCCTACGTTGCCGCCATTGAGAGCTACAGCAAAAAAATGAATTCCGACGCGTCCGATACTGTGCAATCTCCCGCGCGTCCCAGTGCTACCCCGCTTGCAACATCTACACCTCTGCCAACCGAGAAGAAAAGGAAAGTAAGGAAAGTGAAACGTTTGCTAAGTGACAGTGCAATACACCGTGCACTTTTCAACCAGGATTTGAGCAGTGGTGAAAGCTCTGTGGACAAAAACCTCTATATTCAGAGTAGAAGTGGGAGCGAAATTGACGATTTTGTGGGATTTGGTGCTGATGACAATGTGGATTTATTTGAGGGGGGTGATAGTAGTGATGATCCTGATGTGGAAGTGGTGGAGGAAGGTGCTATTGAAGTACCAAGTGTGCTAGAGCCAACCCCTTCGCCTAGTTTCGTAGGTCCGGGTAGGCCTAGCCCTAGCCCTACGCCAGGACCTTCCCCTTTGCCTGCCCGTACGCCCTTGAAAGTGGGTAAATGCTTCTATAAAAAGTCTTTAGTGAAAAGTGCAGCCAAGAAAGCACGCAGGGATGCAGAAAAAGTGAGGGAAGGCGTAGATAGTGAGAGTGACGCCGACCCAGGCCTAGCAACCACCCGCATTCCTTTGTCACGACGCCTCGACCCGGGACGCCGGGAGGGCCACCCACAGCCCTCAGCTTCATCTGTCCCTCAAGATGACCAAAGGGCCTCTACAAGTGCGCCATTGGCCTCCCGCAGTGTGTCACCACAGGCCCCGCATCGTAGGTCATTATTTCCTGCGGAAAAGTCCCCGGCTAGCCGCAAAAGGAGCCCAACTCCCGAGGCCGAGGCTCCCATTGCTCAACCTCCCGCAGCCCCACGCCGCCGACGCCCGGTCTATTCTTCACCAGAGTTGTCTCCTGAAGAGGATGCTGACGACCCCAACATTGCCCCAGATGACCTGACGTCGCCTGAGGAAGAGGAAAACGAAGAGGAAGAGGAAGAGCGAGTCCCGACAAGAAGAGTCAAAGGACCTCGAGGTCGTGGACGTGGTCGGCCTGCCGACGCCGCTGCCCCTGGGCTTGGGCGTGCAGGGCGTCCGCCTGGGCATCCGCATGGCCAAGGGCGTGTGCCAGGGCGTCCAGGGCGTGTGCCTGCTGCAACTCCACGTCCTCGTCCTCGACCTGCTGAAATGTTTGTGTGGTCAGATGGGGCGGATTTTGTGCCAGATTTTCCTGCCTTTGACGAGGTACAACAGGGTTCTGGGGTGTCACCAGCATATCCCTGTGGCCCAAATGCCACCCCCAGTGAACTTTTCTGTGGCTTCTACGACAATGAAGTCATGGAATACCTTGTCAAAGAGACAAATCACCACCAGGCTATATGTTCAAACTTTCTTGGCAGGAAGACAAGTGCAAAGATGGTGGCATGGAGAGCTCTCACTGTGGCAGAATTATATGTGTTCTTGGCACTCACAATGCTGATGACACACATAAAGAAGCACGTTCTGGCCGACTACTGGATAACTGGCGACCTCACAACGACTCCAGCATTTGGCAAATTCATGTCAAGGGATAGGTACTTCGACATCCTCTCATATTTCCACCTGACAAATAACATGCATGTCCACGAGCCCGACACACTCTGGAAGATCAGGCAACTGTATGACATGATACGTCATCGGTTTTCCACCTACCTGATTCCATTTCAGAAGCTGTGCATCGACGAGTCTCTGGTCCTGTTCCGTGGTAGGCTGCACTTCCGACAGTATATCCCGTCAAAGAGACACCGCTTCGGCATCAAGCTCTTCGTCCTCTGCGACTGCAAGACGGGATATGTGCTCGACTTTATAGTCTACAGCGGCAAGGGTGGTGAAGTCCAGATTGACCCCCTCATTGGTTTTGGCGGCGCTGTGGTAAAGAGGATGATGGAGAGGTACTTCCATGACAACCACGTCCTCTATACTGACAATTATTACACGTCGCCTATCCTCGCCAAGTACCTCCATGACCGCAAGACCGGAACTGTCGGCACAGTGAAGGGGAAGAGGAAGGGCATGCCAGCCTACCCAACCAAAACGAAGAAGACGGACATATTCCATAAGAAGAGTGGCCCCATCCTCTCCATCCACTGGCATGACCAGCGTAAGGTCAACCTCCTCACCACATGCCACAAAGCAGAGATGGTCCCCACAGGGAAGGTGGACCGAAAAACTAAGAACCCTATCACAAAACCAGCTGCTGTTCTGGACTACAACCTGAACATGCGCCTCGTCGACAAGTCCGACATGCAGATGGGCTTCATAGACTGCCTGCGAACATCTTGCAGGTGGTACAAGAAGTTTGTCCTGCATACAGTAGATATGTCTGTCCTCAACGCGTACAACATCTACCGTTTGAGGTGTCCAGTCATCAAGTACAAGAGCCTGCGGACCTTCCAAAAGCAGCTGATACATGAGCTCCTGGTAAAACATGCGGGTACACCAGGGAGGCCACTACAAGGACCAGGCATGATGGACAGAATAGGGTGTGCCGACTTCATCAGAAAGCACCAGCTCGTCGCCCTTCCTTTCCAGGGTCCTAACAGCCGAATAAGGATGCAGAAGAGGTGCTATGTGTGCACCCGCACAACTCGACGACCAAGCAAACCCACAAAAACCACTTGGCAATGCCTCGAGTGTCAGGTGGGACTGTGTGCCGGCACCTGCTTCAATGATTTCCACACTCTGGCAAACTATTGAAGTGTAAGTGACAGTGATAGTGACACTCAATAATAATAATATAACTAAGTATAAGTGAAAGAGACACATAAGTAATAATAAGTGCCTTCAGAACAATATGAACAAGTGAAAGTGACACTAAAATATATATTCCTAACAATAAAGAAGTGAAAATGACTATCAATTACCATAGTCCTGTATAAATAATCATAACTACTATAATAATAACAATAAAACTTAAGTATAAGTGACAGAGACACAAATTACTTCAGAAAAATATATTTATTGAGTGAAAATATCATAATAACAATAATATATGGCATAATAAACAATAAAACACTAAAAAATCGCTTCCCGCCATAATTCAAGGTAGAGCGACGAGTCAAAACGTTCGTCGTAGCCTGGGCCGCGGGTGAGCGTTCGGACGCGGCGAGGTAAATACGCGGCAAAAGTTACCTCCACTTCCATCACCATAACTCCTGAACTACTTGAGCTAAAATGCTCTACTCAACGCCATTCTACACGGGAAGGTAAGGCGCCCATTTTGACATCTGTTTGATTATTGTAGGTAGTATATTAAGCAAGATTAGCCTTAGTTTACTTTTGTTGTGTTTTCAGCCAGATCGCCCGGATACAGCCTCCGTCCTTAACAAAGGCTGCCCGGGTAGGAAGGGTTAACCAGACCACGGAGTTCCTCAAAAGAACTCTCATAGGGCTGGCCCGAAGGAGTAGAACAAGATAGACAACTAATCAAGACGAGATAGAGAGGGAAGGGCAGGAGTTGAACAAATCTAAGAAGGTGAAGATGTAAAGTCAGTAAAAATAGGTTATCCTAAACAGAACCAGATGCGGAAATAACTGGAGCCGACCAGGTCAAGTGAGATATCTCTATTGGTGTAACTGGCAGAGTGTTTGCCTCATAACCCAAGGGTCCCGAGTTCAATTCCCGGCCAGGGAGTATATTTTTGGGAGGCTATTTCAGTATCTAACGAAGTTTAGGCGTGTTGGTAAAATTGTTAAGATGGTTGACAGTAAGATCGGAGCTCCATAAACCCTCTTTCGGGTATGGTGTAAAATCCTATTCCTACAAAGACATGCAGACATTTCTCGTCATGTCATCAGTTCAGCCGGACCACATGAGCTCCACAGCAGAACTCTTATAGGGCAGGGCGGAAGGATGAGGCAAGAACTGCTCTACACTGCAGCACCAACCAAGAAGTGGTCATGGGCGAGGAAGGAGAGATCAAACTAAGGAAGTAAAAATCACAGTGAGATGCAAACAAAAATGCATTACAGTACTGAGGGGAATTGAGTCATCCCCGCCGACCCAGCGACCGAAGAGACAACAACCTAACCAGGCCAACTAAGAGGGCTGACAGGGTGGTGTAATGGTTAAGGTGTCTAAAAATCTGTGCGTGATAACCCGGGTTGGAATCCCGGTGGATCACATATATGCTTTCATTAATTTCATTGGAGGTGTTTGGTGTTGTGGTGAAATTAATAAAAATTAGAATATAGGCTGCCCCAAAGGATAACTGGATGAAACAGAAGGGGAAATACATGAGGAAATTAAAACTATGCAAAATTAGTCCAGCTGACGACGAATGCCCGAGGGGAGAGGGTAAAGACCTTGCCCTATCAAGCTCCAGTTGCCGGCCCCGAAGCCTCCCTACTACGACAAGGAGCATAGTACCAAGGGGGTGGAATTCCTTGCTACTACTAGGCTATATTTAAAGATAAATATACAGTGACATAAGTTGCACAGATATAATATTTAATAATTACCAGGTTTATTTTCTAGCACTGAAGGAAAAATTGTTTGTGTGATATCAGTTTTACAAATGGGTGTTGTCAATAACCTAATGAAAGAGAAACACTATCACCTGATTGTTTTCTCTTTCTCTTCTTTTCTCTCTTTCTCTGGCCCATTTACCCCCCCCCCCCCTACCCTACAAAAAAAAATTGGGGGGTAACCCACCCTACCCCTCCTTGCTCCCCCCCCCCACCTTCCCTCCACCCCACCCCCCCACCCCTCCCCTAACCTAAATTACCTAACCTAACCTAACTTAAACCAGAGAAAGCCAGATTCATTGATTCATTGAAAGGCCTACAAAAGAAAAGTTTTGCTCCTTTTATAGAAAATATTCTAAACAATAAACATAATTTCACAAATAAATTTAAGATTTATGCTTTTATGGGATATATTAGAGCTAATTCTAAGAAATCCAAAGATAACCGTATTAAAGATAAAGTCATGTCCACTTTAAATTATTCCTCTAAAATTTTAGACAAAATTAATGTTAACAGTCTTATTAATTCAAAGAAAGTTAAGTCCATGTTACCAGATGGTTGTAAAGATTTCAAACCATTAATAGTGTATTCATATGAACGACCTGTTGGGTCTATTATTTGTAATTATAATAAAGTTTTAGGAAATCTTTCAGATAATGATATTTTCAATAATAATAAATGCGTGTGTGAAAGAGTCATGGATATGCCAGCTAGCAGACGTGATGCACTAGCAAAGTTCATTTATAGTCCGATATGTCACATATTAACAGGTGATGTAGAACTAGTTAAACATTTTGCAAACAACAAATTAGCGGAGCTATGTCGTAAAGGGTTTAAATTTAGAATAGGGAGTAATAAAGTAACATGGGACATAATTTTAAAAGATATTGTTTTTTCTATCTATCTATCTATTGCCAGACGCCTTACTCCCCTTAATGGGGGTGGCCATACACAAAATGCCCCCAAGTGAACCTATCCCCCGTAAGAGGGACAACCCATGCCAGTTTACTGAAGGACTTACAGGATTAACCACTCAATTTAGGGTCCGTCTGACTCCGAGGCATTTTATGTATTTGTTAGCACTATTTTTCTACAGCGGTGTGCGGCTAATCCATCCACTAACCTGCTTCACCCTAAGATAGCAGTACTGATTTGTATACGGTTTACTCCCCTAGACAGGTTGCCGACCAAGGCTGACGAGTCCCATCCACCCGGATTTTTATAAGGTTATCTCCCCTAGATGGGTTGCCGACCAAGGCTAACGAGTCCCATCCACCCGATGACTGTTTTTTCAGTCAATAAATTAAAAGATAAATTGTTAAAAATTGCGTGCTGCGATGCGAGAGAACTAGAAGCATGGTCTAAATTATTAATTAAGTTAATTAGAAATAAAATGTTCTCGCTTAAAAATGAATTTAATCTTTCAGATTTTATAGACTATAATTATAATAAGCTTAAAGCTGATTTAATAAATTTACATAAACATTTTGTAATCCCTACAGTAGATAAAGCCAGCAATAATTATAGCTTCACATGTAAGAAATTTTATCTTGAAAACATGAAAAAAGAATTAGGTATTAAGGAGGACTTATGGTAATACCCTATGTGGTGGATTGTGTTCTTTAATAAATTATTATTTTGCTTAAGCGTTGTTGATAAGTTGTTTAGTCTTTTTACTGTGTTCGTCCAAGTTTTGGTTTGTTTATTTTGAAAGTTTTACATTATAATTCGGAGGTTTTATGGAGATGGTATTTACCCCTTCCTACAGTTAGATTATATGTTGTTGTTGTTGTTGTTGTTGTTGTTGTTGTTCCCCAGGCTGTCTGGCCGAAGAGCCCCAAGGTCTCAAGCAAGGCCAAGGCCATAAACGAGCGCCCCCCAAAAAATCCTCCCTGCTTACCACTAACAAAGCCCGGGTGACCGAAGCCACTCCAAGGCGGGGAGCTGAGGAGGGTGCGGAAACGCCCGGGAAACCAAAGCCCCACCCAAGACCCTGTGCCCCTCAGCAATTATGAAGGGAAAGTTGAGGGGTAAGGGAAAAATGTGACACTTTGGCTCCCAATCAGCCAACTTCTAGGTTGGCCGTAGGGAGGTCAATCCACGGAAAAGACGCCGCCACTTGAGATCTAGAAGATATATAAGTAAAAGGAACAGTCAGAGTAAGCTATGGGTATGGCAGAGATCGCTCAGTTCTCACTCGGATAGACCAGCCCATCACCACATGACTAGAACCCAATCCTCTCAGCATCAGCTAGGAAAGGCCCTAGAAAGCTGCCTTTGGCGGGGGGATAGCTCCCCTATTTCAACTCCTTTCGGGGTTGGGCACCCGCCAGTTAGATTATATTAAATGATCTTATGCAGTTTAAAAAGGACCTATGTTATTCGGAGGTTTTATGGAGATGGTATTTACCCCTTTGAGTCCTACAGTTAGATTATAAGTTAACCCTTACTGTACCGGTGCCATAATTATAACTTTACTCTGGCTACTATTTCACCATTTTATTAATTTTAAAATGATTATGAATGTAAAATGTAAAAATATATTGTAACATTACCAAATTATTGAGATATATGTACAGTTGGTCCTTTGGTAACGCGGCCAATGTGTTCTGGTTACCTCCCGTGTTAGCAAAATCCTAAAAAAAAAACATGTTAAAGGTACCTTGGTGTTCTGGGGATTTCCACAAAGTCCACCTTTTCTCCATAGAAGCCTATGTTATAATAATTAAATCAATTATAAAGGTTATTTGACATGTGCAATGAGTTGATTTGCCCATTGCAACAACTCTTACCTCTGAACCAGAGCTGACCGGTCTGCTTTCTTGGAATGTATAAGTGTTGGGTTCTTCCCTCTTCCCAGTGTAACCATGGCATTGGGCACATTCTCTTGGATCTTCTTCACAGCTGCCTTGTAATGAAGAATTCTCTCCTCTATGCCGTGATCATGCATCATTCTGTTGTACAGTGTAGAGGTTTCTTTCACTGTTAGAAATTCGCCATCATCCAGACGTTCCTCTAGTTCAGCAAAGTATTAGATTTCAGCAGCTATGAACTCTACGTTGTTCAGTTCAGCATCATCATCATCTCTGCTGAGGCTTCTGGGCCTCTGTACATAGTGGCGCCAGTGAGTTGTGTGACAGCTTTTGTGGTACTTGATGTCTCTGGACAGGAAGTCTCCCTCTGCAATGATATCAGCCAGGTGCACCTTCCACACTTCATTGTCACTGGCATTAACCACTTCTTGAATGGATTTCCCAATGTTTGAAGTACTACATTCGTGAAGCACTTTTTTGTTTTTCTTTGCCTCATATTTGACTGTCTGACAGTAGAAGCAGTGATCTCGGTTGAATACCTGGATGCAGGATCGTGTGACCCTCCCAGCAGAAGGTGATGGTGTTGTCCTGTGAAACAGATGTCATTGATGCAGGACGGCCAGCTCCTCTGGAGGATAATATGCTGGAGTCCTTTTCAGCAAGTGCTTTCGTCCACCTGGCTTTGTCTCTTTCAGTATGCTGCTTATGGGTGATTTCTCCATAGCAGGATCTGTGCCACCCTGCATGGTTTTGTTCCAGGTCTTGAGCGGACATACCATGCAGCCGCTGATTCAGTTGCACAAAGTTAGGATTCCCATACTCGGCTCTTTCCCCGACACAGTCTAGGAATTTCTCATGTGTAGGAAGGCCGATATGCTGTAGAACCAAATTTCCTGGCTTTTGGCACTTTAAGCAGAGGTTGAAGTCTAAGGTTTGCTTTTTGGTTGGCGGTTCTTCAGATGCAGCCATTCCGACCTGAAACAAAAGAGACTACTATTACTACTACATACAGACATCTTATTTTATTTCTATTAACAACAGACCTTTATCACTCTACTTGCACTGTTAATATTCAGTACTTATGGAGAATTCCTGAAACATGCCCAACATTTGGGTACAAGCTTGTAACAAAAATCCAGCAATAATGAGTTACACATAGTAACAGTGTTACCCGTTAAAACATAGCCATAGCTCCACAGGTACTGTTGATCTTCACAGAGCAGGTGGTATTCTAGTGCTGTAACATTGTGTAGTCTGTATTTAACTGGAAACATGCCCAGGAACTTTTTTGTGTGGTAATTTTCAAATACAGTATATCATTACAAATTGCCTAAATTCATAATTTACAATACCCCATCTCTGTTTGGTCCCAGAAAACCATCTAAACCATGAGTGAAAAATTGGCAACAACCTATTTTGCATTCAGTATACTCCAGAGATATATTTTGGTCATGTTGCCAAATTTCTACCCGAAAGTCATATACCCGGTAACCCAGATTTTTTTAACATTACCCGATGGACTAAGTAGCCGACATTTTTCGATCGAAGCTCTGAAATCCCTCCATCAGATTTCTCACCTCACACAATAACTACACAATGTAGGTTCTAGTCTTCACCCAACGCACTGCGACAACCATATCTTCATCTGGTTTGCATAAACACTTGGTTAGGCCATTTATTTGCAGAGATATGAGCATCGGTAAATTACGAAAGTCGTGAGTAAAGATTCGGCGACCGAGATAGCCGAGCCATGTTTTCCATACAATGACGACAACACACACACACACACACACTCACTCGACAGCCAAACAATAACATGTGTGTTTCGGTAATTATTCTCACCTCGCACATTAACTACACAATGTGGAGTGTTCTAGTCTTAACCCAATGCACGGGAACGATCATATCTACCTCTGGTAGGCATAAACACTTGGTTAGGCCATATATTTGCAGAGATATGAGCTACGAAATTCGGGAGTAAAGGTTCGGCGCCCAGCTGGACTCCGCGCCAGTGTAAGTATTGACCGTGTTAGCAACATTTTGGATATTTGGGGTGTACCGCGTGACACCAAAACCGCGTTTCCAAAACACGCGTTCCCGGAGGACCAACTGTAATTTAATCATTTTCATTAATTATTAAGAAATCAGTTGCAAAGAGATGCGAGATTACCGTCAGTTTAAATAGCTAGTGTTTATTACCGGTACTTCGGGAATTATTAATCCATTGCATTTATGATTCGTACATAGCCTATGTATTAGGATGACTGGAGAACGATGACATTTTCCCACCTCTATACCTCGTCTTTATCTATTGGGGCTTTTATTTGATTTATTCATGTATTTTGTATTTTGAAGTATCTGGAGAAGAAACAAAAGGTGTATGTTGCCTTTATGGACTTGGAGAAGGCCTATGACAGAGTGGATAGAGAAGGTTTGTGGAAAGTACTTAGAATATACGGAGTAGAGGGCAAGTTGCTGAAAGCAGTGAAGAGCATGTATGAGGGTGCAAAGGCGGCAGTACGTGTGGAGAGTGAGCAGAGCGAGTTCTTTGACCTGAATGTTGGTTTGAAACAGGGGTGTGTGATGTCCCCGTGGTTGTTTACTGTATATATGGATGGAGTTATGAAAGAAATACTATCAAGAGCAGTGGATGTTGGTGTATCGCTGAAAAGGGAGGGAATTGAGTGGAAGCTACCTATACTGCTGTTTGCGGATGATACAGTTCTGATGAGTGATAATGAATGGGAGTTGCAGGGTCTGGTAAATGAGTTTGGAACAGTGTGCGAAAAACGGAATTTGAAGGTAAATACGGGGAAGAGCAAGGTTATGGTCTTCGAAAGGGGTGAAGTCACAGAGTGCGAGGTGAAGCTGAACGGTCAGGCTATGGAGATCGTCAACTCTTTTAAGTATCTGGGCAGTGTGTTGAGTAAAGATGGGACTATGGATGAAGAGGTGCGGGAGAGGGTACAACAGGGGAAGAGGGTTGTAGGAACGCTAAAAGCAGTAACAAGAAATAGGGTGGTCAGTATGGAAGTGAAGAAGTCCTTGCATGACAGTGTGGTAATCCCGACACTGACTTACGGAAGCGAAGCATGGACGTTGGTTGAGAGACTCAGACCAAGAGTGAGAGCAGTGGAAATGAATTACTTAAGGAGTGCGTGCAGAATTACATGGAGGGATAGACAGACTAATGAGGAAGTAAGAAGGAGGTGTGGTGTGGAGGTAGATGTGCTGGAAAGTGTGAAAAGGAACAACTTGAGATGGTTCGGCCATATGGAACGTATGGAAAGCGAGAGAATGACTAAGAGGGTGTACGAGAGCGAGGTGGAGGGACAGAGGGGGAGAGGTAGACCGAATATGAGGTGGAAGGATGGAGTGAGGAACTACATGAATGAAGGCGGTGCTGGTTGGGGGGAGGGGCGTCGACTGACTGGGGACAGAGGTGCATGGGGGCGGTTCGTTCGGGGATCACGGCGTCAGGCAATAGATAGATAGATGTATTTTGAACTATTCTGTGATCTGTATTTTATAGATGAACAGCAAAACTTATTTTTCTAGGTACCGGTACCGGTATTTTGGAAAGAACTGTTAACCTCTGAAGTGCGCACGGGGGTAATTGAAAACCTCCCCCTGTGCTGACGTATTTGAGGTGTTTCCGTCACTAAAATATTCATTGTACCATTAATAGCATTAATAATTATCCATATGCGCCTATTATGGGTTGATTATAAAGGTATTAACCTGAAACAACAATAAAACGAGTGAAAACAGCGTTTGGATGGTCAAAATCGGAGATATAGCCCGCGAGTTGTATAATGTATGGGTGAGGCAAGCTACCTTCCCGCCAATTTTCCCCAAGGCCACTGCGACACAGTCGATCGATACTCTCTCTCTCTCTCTTGCACTCGATTGCCATCAGTGATGACAACACCCTGCTTGCAACTCGCTAATGTTAGCACGAAAATATACCTCAGAATAAGGGAATAATAGGGAAAATAGGTGATAACTGAGGGATAGGAGGAAAGTGGGGAAGGAGGGGAGGTAGAGGACTGAGATTTTGCATGGCCCAGGGGCCAAACAAAAATAAAAAAATAAAAAAATAAAAATAAAACAAATATTTTTTTTTCGATGTCAAAAGTTGATTTTTTATTTTACTTACTCAGGAGAGTCTTCCCGCAGTCCGCCGGGGGAACTCTTAAGAGTCTTCCCGCAGCTCCCGGGTTAAGTGCTTGGTATCATTTTAAACCTTTAAACAAATTCTGCACAATCTAGTCATAAAAAATCCAAAGAAATATATAGGCTAATGGATGATGATGATGATGACGATGACGACAACGATAATTTACCATAGCATAAGTGATTATTATAATAGATAATTGAGATGAAAAATTCATACAACCAAAAGATTGTTAATTTTGCTGGGAAAAAAAAAATGATAGGGAATAGGCTCGCAGCCTTATTATAGCCTTATGTAATTTATTATGGACAATGTAGGTCTATGGAATCCTTATACTGTACTGTACTCATGTATAATTTATTATGGACAATGTAGGTCTATGGAATCCTTATACTGTACTGTACTCATGTATAATTTATTAGGGACAATGTAGGTCTATGGAATCCTTATACTGTACTGTACTCATGTATAATCCAATGTGGGAGAATAATTTGGACCACATTTATAAATTATATAAATATATTAACCTCTGAAGTGCGCACGGGGGTAATTGAAAACCTCCCCCTGTGCTGACGTATTTGAGGTGTTTCCGTCACTAAAATATTCATTGTACCATTAATAGCATTAATAATTATCCATATGCGCCTATTATGGGTTGATTATAAATGTATTAACCTGAAACAACAATAAAACGAGTGAAAACAGCGTTTGGATGGTCAAAATCGGAGATATAGCCCGCGAGTTGTATAATGTATGGGTGAGGCAAGCTACCTTCCCGCCAATTTCCCCCAAGGTCACTGAGACACAGTCGATCGATACTCTCTCTATCTCTCTTGCACTCGATTGCCATCAGTGATGACAACACCCTGCTTGCAACTCGCTAATGTTAGCACGAAAATATACCTCAGAATAAGGGAATAATAGGGAAAATAGGTGATAACTGAAGGAGAGGAGGAAAGTGGGGAAGGAGGGGAGGTAGAGGACTGAGATTTTGCATGGCCCAGGGGCCAAAAAAAAAAAAAATAATAAAAAAAATAAAAAAAAAAAAAAAAAAAAAATTTCGATGTCAAAAGTTTATTTTTAATTTTACTTACTCAGGAGAGTCTTCCCGCAGTCCGCCGGGGGAACTCTTAAGAGTCTTCCCGCAGTCCGCCGGGGGAACTCTTAACCCTTCGACCCCGGGTGGTACACGTGTGTACCATTTTTTTTTGGCCCGAGGAACCCGGGTGGTACAACACTGTACCATTGCTTGCGTGTGTGCTTTCGAATGGCGCGCGTAAAAATTTCGCTCCGTGGTCACCAGGCGTCGCTAGGCGACGCCACCAGACAGCATGTACGCCACCAAAACAGTCTCTACCCTGCCGCCAACATGGATACTAGCCCAAAAAGTTATTCCCTTGTGTCCGATTCTACGCTCCCTTCGACGCCTGCCCATGTTCGTCGCCCCTAACGCAAAGGCACGTACAAGATGCGTTGACTCCCGGAGGTATTGAGATAGCTTTGAGGAGTTATGAACGTGGTGAAGGCAAAAATAGTGTTGATGAGTTGGGTAGTGATAGCTCCGAGTCTTATCAGTCTCACTATAGTGAAGATTTTGACGATCTAGACGAAATCCATGAAAGATACGCGTTTTTTAGTGGATTTGACCATGACGATGAAAGTGATGATAGTGAGGCTGAGCGGGAGGCTGAGGTTGACCCGCCATTGTCTTCCTTATCTACCCACGCCACCCAAGTTGCCCCAGGCTCCCGCCATTCTTCCCCACCACCACCAGCACTCCCTAGGGTTGAGGACCCCCCACTTTCGGCCTATTTACCCACTATTTCCCCCGAGAGGAGACATACTACTAGAGAAAAGGGAAAAGGGATGAAATATGTTAAAAAGGGAGCTACAAGTAGGCGCTCTTTGTTCGAGGCTCCCGCGGCTTCCACCCCTGCCGCTCCCAGCCATACGCCCCCGCAAGTTTCCCCAGGGTCCACCCCACCTCTCCAGCCTACAACAGAGGTTCCTGATGATGTGTTCGACCTCGCATCCCTAGCTGCACCTACAGACACTGAACCAGTGCTGTCTATGACTCGTCGTAGGCCAAGGAGCCCCGAACCTCTGCATGAAGATGACAGAGCCTTACCTGCCACTCCTTCCCCACCTCGCCGACCTACACGCCGCCCACGCCGCCCACGCATCATTCGTTCCCCGCGAGATTATGAGGGGGGCTCTGAAGATGAAGGGCACCTCACAGATGACTCTGGCCATGATTACCTGGGTCCACCGTCAGGGCAAGATGACGGCTCTGACGACAACGACGATGACGACGACTTTATGGACATCGACGACCCTCAACCCAGACGCTTTGCCCAGGGCCGTCGTGCTCCTGGCCGCCCTGGCCGCCGGGCTGGCCGCCGGGCTGGGCCTGGGCGCCGTCGCGCTCCTGGCCGCCCTAGGGTGCGCGCCGCCAAAGTTCGTGGGCGTGCTGCCCCCGCTCTAGCTCCACAGAGGGCAGTGGCACAACCTGGGCGCCCCGTTCAGGACCGCATGCAGTGTGCACAGTATCTAAATGTGCACAAGCTCGGTTACCTGCCTCTGGAACGAGATGGAGTCACCATTAGCAGAAGGCGGTGCCATGTCTGCTGGAACAGCCAGGTGAGGCCGAGGAAGCACAAAAAGACCACCATGCAGTGTGTGGAGTGCCAGGTGTCACTATGTACTATACCGTGCTTTGCTGAATACCACAGCAAGCAGGAGTACTAACTAATAATCATAGTGAAAGTACCAAAGACTGACAATATGTATGTATATAGGCAACAAGTGGAAATAAAACAATGTACAGGTGTATTGTGATAAAAAAGTCATGTATTATGAAAACATATATAAATAAGTGAAAAAAGACACAATAAATTGTATATAAAACGTTTACAAAGCATATAACTAAGTGAAAGTGACACATGACATAATATTAGATGGCCAAAGTATAATAAACACCTGTGATAACGAATAATCAGTGCCTAATATAACAATAACCTACCTCAATTACTAATAAAATGTACCGTATCAAGTGAAAATGAGCATTATCAGTGAAAGTGACACTCTCTCAAGCATATTTACCAAAGTGAAAGTGACACACGAACTAATATTAGATGGCCAAAGTATAATAAACACCTGTGATAACGAATAATCAGTGCCTAATATAACAATAACCTACCTCAATTACTCATAAAAACTACGGTATCGAGTGAAAATGTGAAATATTAGTGAAAATGATAGCCTAATACACATATTTTATATAATTGGACTCCAAATAACTATAATAACATCACTATCAATACATAAAATCGCCTCCGGGAGGTAAAAAGTTTGGCGCGACGAGCCGCGGCCTGGGCCAAGGCGACGCATCCGAACGCGGGATGATTTTCACGCATAAAAATCACTCCACTTCCCGCGCTCACCATTATGCAATCACTTGGGCTAGAGACCTCTACTCAACGGCATTCTACACATGAAGGTTTGTGCTACATTTTTCTGTTTTTTTTATAACTTTGTGTAATGTATTTCAGGAGTAACATGTGAATCAACAGGGACCAAAATTCCTGAAAACCCCCGGACACAAAGTACAGTCACGATATTCCCTAGCCGGGGTTGGAGGGTTAAGAGTCTTCCCGCAGCTCCCGGGTTAATAGAAAAAACGCCCATTCTAATCAATCTCAGAGCTCTTTCGGACATCCTCACTGTTTACAAACGCCTATTTTATGCAGTATAATCGATATTTATCCCCTGCTGGCAACATAGATGACGATTTAAATAATTCATGGGGGGGGGGGGGGGTTGCCATCGTGTATCCCACATTGGAATTATAACTATGACCATGAAAACACTTATTTCTCAAAATCTGGAGGAAAAAAACGTGAAAAATAAGGGTGCGAGCCTATTCCCTATAATTACCAAAACAAAACAAAATAGTACAAACTGTACAATCTGTGCTGGCGGAGCTAGGCTATGCGCTTTACCAATCGCTGATCTAAAAGAAAATTCTTAAAAAAAATATTACAAAATCTAATAAAAAAATCAGTGGCTTATTCTATCTATCTATTGCTGGACGCCGTGATCTTCGAAAGGGTGGCCACAAACGAAACGCCGCCATGCACCTCTGTCCCCAGTCAGTCGACGCCGGGCGTCAGACGCCCCTCCTCCCATCCAGCGCCGCTTTCACGCATAGCCTATACTCCTTAGCTTATTCCGTACGATAAATACTATCAAAGTATATATAGCTTAGCCTATACACAACACTTACACTAGGCCAACTCTCCTCATGGACCACGAGCCATCATAAAAAATATCACATTCAGCACTGAATCTACAGTCCATCTTTGTCTCAACCCTTACCCATAGACATACTGTAGTCCCATATTATCATAGGCTAGTGTTTGAACACTACTCACTAGGCCAGTGGCTACTGTACCGTTACCGTTCTACCATGTACGTACAATACCCCCGTGCCAAGTGGTTATATACTTAGGCACCCAGAACCATTTTGAACATACTGCTGGTAGTATCCACTGAAAATCTAGCTTTTTTATTTTTCTATGTGAGTGAGGGAGGCAAAAGGCAGAACTGCCTATAGCGAGTGCCTTCCCCATAGTTGAAAGAGTGACATGGCCAAATTGCCAAAATCAAGGGAAGTTCGAGCCAAAATGCCTGGACACACAGAGGTTGAAGCAACTTAAGTCATAGGAAGAGGGAAAGACTGATTCTGGGAGAGAGTTCCAGACCTCAGCTGTTGAATAGAAGAAAGTCTGAGAGTAACGTTTCACTCTTGGGTTTGAGAGTTGCACAGAGTAGAGGTGGGATTGTGTTGCAAGACGGGTACCACGTGCCCTACGTAGAGGAGCCTATCATGTAAACACTCAGAAATATATTTATATAGAGCCTAGGCCTAATGATTTACACTGCTTACAAATGGCCTTTACATTTATAAGCCTACATACTCACAGATACTCACAGACGATGATCTGGAAGAGGCTTATTCAGAATTTTAGCCTGTGTCTTCAGCGGACGAGCTCTATATTAAACTCACTAGCCAGTACCGGGGTGGTGGGGTCACTGGGGTGGTCGATGTGTTATTTGGGTAAGTTCCTATGTAGCGGTAGGAACCGTATTACATATTCCCATTTACCTAAGAATCTTTATTTATATCCTCATATATCTTACTTATTTTCTTCACTTACCTCAACAATATTAATCCCGATAGCTGGGGAGGGTATGAAATATATCAGGGAAAGAGAGGGGTTGAATCACGGCGATTAACTAGAATATAGCCATGTTGATTAACAAAGCCAAGATGGTGATGGGCTGGTCTATCAGAGTGAGAACTGAGCGATCTCTGCCATACCCATAGCTTACTCTGACTTTTCCTTTTACTTATATATTTTCTAGATCTCAAGTGACGGCGTCTCTTCCGTGGATTGACCTCCCAATCTACCAAGATTGGAAGCCAAAGCGTCACATTTTTCCTTTGCCCCTCAACTTTCTCTTCATAATTGCTGAGGAGCACAGGGCCCTGGGTGGGACTTTGGTTTCCCGGGCGTTTCCGCATCCTCCTTAGCTCCCCGCCATGGAGTGGCTTCGGTCACCCAGGCTTTATTGTGGTCGGCAGGGGGGTTCTGTGGGGGCGCTCAGTTATGGCCTTGGCCTTGCTCGGGGCCTTGGGGCTGTTCGGCCAGGCAGCTTGGGGAACAACAACAACAACAAAGCCAAGACGTTGTCTATCCTTGCTTGTGATTGGTTATTGACTATCGTGACGTCATCAGCCAAGGCGGGCCTCAGCGATGACGTCATTCCAGCCCTCGGCCAACATGGCGTCATTACACCCGCGTATTTTAAAGCCCGCTTAACCCTTGGAATCCGGGAGGCCTCATATGAGGCAAAATGCGTGGCTAAAAAGTCGCCGATATAATCATCAGAACTCGGCAACCACGCAACGTAGCGATGTCATCTCAACAGCAGTCTACAGACAGGAAAACGTTCTACAATTTGCAAAAAAATTGACTGCTCTAGGTGGTGTCAATCACTAGCTAGGCCTACTGAATTATGAAGTTTGAAAATACCAAACTTCATATGAGGCCCCCCCCGGATCCCAAGGGTTAATCTTACACCCGCTTAAATGTACATCAGCGGTGTATATGTTTCACACAACGTGTATTATAATGTCATTAGTGCACTGTGTAATTTGCATCTTGATATTCAGTGTTTCTATTTATCAATACTAATTAGTATTCACCCCCCCACCCCCGTATTTGGCTCGTGAACGGTAAGGTTAATCTGCGAGAGCGGTATCGTCCCAAGATGAACTGATATATTGGTAATTATAGGGAATAGGCTCGCACCCTTATTTTTCATGTTTTTTCCTCCAGATTTTGAGAAATTAGTGTATTCATGGTCTTAGATATAATGCCAATGTTGGATACACGATGGGTTGAGGAGGGGCTTTGCCCTCCCTCACCCCCCCCCCCCCCCATGAATTATTTAAATCGTCATTTATGTTGCCAGCAGGGGGTAAATATTGATTATACTGCATAAAGAAGGCGTTTGTAAACAGTGAGGATGTCCGAAAGAGCTCTGAGATTGATTAGAATGGGCGTTTTTTCGGTCAATAGGAGACGGGCCACAGCTATTTTCAAGGATTTTATTTTTGTGGATTTGTTATTTATATGATTTATAAGGTTTCTATACTAAAATTTGTTCATGGAAATTAGTATTTACCCATTATCCATGAAACTACGAATCTTGTTTCTGAGACCTAGTATATTAACCTAACCAAACAACCCAACATAACATAACCTAGACCCAGTACGTGGGATACTAAACTAGCCCTTGCATGCCAGCAACAGCGGATTTATAGTACTCAGTACGTGGAATACTAAACTAGCCCTTGCATGCCAGGTACAGTGGATTCATAGTACCCAGTACGTGGGATACTAAACTAGCCCTTGCATGCCAGGTACAGTGGATTCATAGTACCCAGTACGTGGGATACTAAACTAGCCCTTGCATGCCAGGTACAGTGGATTCATAGTACCCAGTACGTGGGATACTAAACTAGCCCTTGCATGCCAGGTACAGTGGATTCATAGTACCCAGTACGTGGGATACTAAACTAGCCCTTGCATGCCAGGTACAGTGGATTCATAGTACCCAGTACGTGGGATACTAAACTAGCCCTTGCATGCCAGGTACAGTGGATTCATAGTACCCAGTACGTGGGATACTATACTAGCCCTTGCATGCCAGGTACAGCGGATTCATAGTACCCAGTACGTGGGATACTATACTAGCCCTTGCATGCCAGGTACAGTGGATTCATAGTACTCAGTATGTGGGATACTATACTAGCCCTTGCATGCCAGGTACAGTAGATTCATAGTACCCAGTACGTGGAATACTATACTAGCCCTTGCATGCCAGGTACAGTGGATTCATAGTACCCAGTACGTGGAATACTATACTAGCCCTTGCATGCCAGGTACAGTGGATTCATAGTACCCAGTACGTGGGATACTAAACTAGCCCTTGCATGCCAGGTACAGTGGATTCATAGTACCCAGTACGTGGGATACTATACTAGCCCTTGCATGCCAGGTACAGCGGATTCATAGTACCCAGTACGTGGGATACTATACTAGCCCTTGCATGCCAGGTACAGCGGATTCATAGTACCCAGTACGTGGGATACTAAACTAGCCCTTGCATGCCAGGTACAGCGGATTCATAGTACTCAGTACGTGGGATACAAATTAGACTAACCTTGGAGGATTCATGGTCAGCAAATAGGGATTTTTTTTATTTTAACCCTCCAGCCCCGGCTACGCATTACATAAATATTGCCCGAAACACGGGTGTTTTGGCCGAAAAACGTCTAGGCTAGGCTACCGTATCATTGTTATGCTGACTGCTTCCCGCATTCCCGCGCATCCCCAAGCGTAGCTGTGATATTTACCTGTAGAATGGCGTTAAGTAGAGCTCTCTAAGTCAAGTGGTTGAGTTGTGATGATGATTTCATTGGAGATAACTTTATGGCCAAAACAGCCACTTTACACTACTTTTCGATACTTAACAACAACATACAGGCACACACGAACAAGCGACGCTCTCCTTCTTGTGGCCGGAGATGCGGGGCGTCGGTCCAGCCGGCTGTTGTTTACATGCGTCGGACCGACGCCTCACACACCAAGGTCACAGGCTTTCAACCACTGGTACAATGTTGTACCACCCGGGTTCCTCGGGGCAAAACTTAATGGTACACACGTGTACCATCCGAGTTTGAAGGGTTAATATCACAAATTTTCCGAGTGTTTTTTATATACAGTCGACCCTCGCAAATTCGGACTAAAAGAGACTGGGCCTTGTCCGAATTCAGGAAAAGTCCGGATTCAGAAAATAGTGTACCTGGGTATTTTTGGGCATAGAACGCCAGTAAAATCCAGTCTCATCGGCGTTATATACTTGAGAGAGGGTTAGGTTCTCTTCCTCCACAAACATTCACGCCACTAGACCTCTCCTGAAGAAACCACTTCAGTACAGCTGCATCTAGCTGGGAATGATCAGCTGTGGTCATATTTTTCCTTGGTCTTGCTTTGCCAGTTTTAGATTTATTGCCTTCGACACAAAATTTAGCAGCATAGTTCTTTAACTTGTCCTTGGTCTTACGTATATCGGAGACGTATATTTGACCTACCGGACAAAATTTTAAGTATTCGGACAAGTATGCGTTACGGTACGCACTACCGGACGATCGGACCGGACTCCGGATTGTGTCCGGATTGTTGAAAGTCCGGATTGGTAAAGTCCGGATTTGCGAGGGTCGACTGTATATATAAAAAAAAATCATTTACTACATCAACCCCCCCTGGGGGTTAGGGAATAGAATATGCCCCACGTGCCTTCTGCGTGTCGTAAGAGGCGACTAAAGAGGTTGGGTCGGTGGGCTTGCGACCCCCACCCGGAAAAAATATCTAAGCAAAAAAAAACGAACGAACAGCCTCGGATGCGGACGGAACCAACGTTGACGAACCACGACCGACTAAGGACATGCCTTCGGACATTCTGAGAATGGCTACATGGAATGTTAGTGGCATGAATGATGGCACAAAAGAGAGAGAGGTTCTGGAAGTGTTAGTGAATGCCAGGCTGGATGTATGTGGAATGACAGAGACCAAATGGAAAGGTTCAGATGTGAGAGAGTGGGAGTGTGGAATGGGTGTGTGTGCTGGAGTGAGTGAAGGAACAGCGAGAGAAGGTGCATGTTTGTTTGTAAGTAGCAAATGGAAGGAATGTGTAAGAGAGTATGGGTCTGTGGGTTCAAGGATTGTGTGGGTGAGGATGAAAGTAGGAATACAAACGTGGGTGATTGTATGCGTGTATGCCCCGACAGAGGATATACTTGAAAGAAAGAAAGAGGAGTTCTGGATGAATGTGGAGGCGTGCCTGGAGAAGTTTGACAAGAACGAAAAAATATTTCTGATTGGGGATATGAATGGTAAGGTGGGTGATAGGAAAGTTGAGGGAGTGGTGGGAGGGTGGGGGGTACCATCAGAGGTGAATGGGAATGGTAGTGCACTTGTGGACGTATGTGTGGGGAGGAGGCTGTGGATAGCCAACACCTTCTTCCGACACAGAATGATCCACAGGTACACGTGGAAACGGATGTTGACGATGAAGGATAAGACAGTGGTGGAACGAAAGTCATTGATTGATTATGTATGTGTGGATGAACGAATGAAGAAATCTGTGATGGATGCTAGGGTGTATAGGGGTATTGGAGGGGGTCTGTCTGATCATTATGTAGTGGTAGCTAAGGTTAGGATACAAAAGAAGTGGGTGAGGAGAGCGGGAGGGAGGCGAGAGGAGGGTGGAATGGTGAGGAGGGTGGAGAGGTTGCAGGAGGAGGAAGTCAGGGAGGAGTACAGGAGAGCAGTGGAAAGACGACTAGGTGGGTTCGACCTGGAAGTTATGGAGGAAGTGGAGGAGATGAGCAAGGTGTTTAAGGATGAGATCTGTGCAGCATGTGAGGAGGTGTGTGGAGTGAGGAGAAGAGGGAGGGGAGTGAAAGGTACAGCATGGTGGACAGAAGAGGTAAGAATAGCTGTGGAAGAAAAGAAGAAAGCATATAGAGAGTGGTTGGGTAGTAGAGGGAATGAAGATTCCGAGAGACAGAAACGAGCGAGGTACGTGGAGAGTAAGAGGGTGGTGAAGAGAGTAGTGAAGGAAAGTAAGAGAAGAGTAGATGAGGAATTTGGAAGGAATCTGAGTGTAAAATGGAGGGAGAGTAAGAAACTGTTCTGGAAAGAAGTCAAGAAAGTTAGGGAAGGTAGCAAGGGAAACAGTAAGGGTGTGAAAGATAAGAATGGGAGAATGCTAGCCGAGAAGCAAGAGAGAGTCGAAAGATGGAGGGAGTACTTCAGTGAGTTGCTAAATGAAAGGAATGAAGAGCCAGCAAACATAGCTGGATATGGTATGGGAGGGAGAAGAAGAGAAGTAGTGGAGGAGGAGGTGGGGATCAGGAGGTCAGAAGTGTGGGAAGCCATGAAAAGAGTGAAGTTGGGGAAAGCACCAGGAACAGATGAAGTGTGTGGGGAAATGTTGAGGTATGGTGGTGAGATAGTGATAGAATGGGTATGGAAAATGTGCAAACTAGCATGGGAGAAGGGGAGTGCACCCGATGACTGGAAGACTGGCATAATAGTCCCCCTATATAAGGGCAAAGGGGAAAGAGGAGTGTGTGGTAACCACCGAGGAATATGTCTTCTAAGTGTAGTAGGGAAGGTATACAGTAGGGTAGTGATTGAGAGAGTGAGAGTGAGAACGGAGAAATGGATAGGCGACGAGCAGGTAGGCTTTAGGAAGGGAAGAGGATGTGTAGATCAGATTTTTACCCTGAATTGTGTTGTGGAGAAGTATCTGGAGAAGAAACAAAAGGTGTATGTTGCCTTTATGGACTTGGAGAAGGCCTATGACAGAGTGGATAGAGAAGGTTTGTGGAAAGTACTTAGAATATACGGAGTAGAGGGCAAGTTGCTGAAAGCAGTGAAGAGCATGTATGAGGGTGCAAAGGCGGCAGTACGTGTGGAGAGTGAGCAGAGCGAGTTCTTTGACCTGAATGTTGGTTTGAAACAGGGGTGTGTGATGTCCCCGTGGTTGTTTACTGTATATATGGATGGAGTTATGAAAGAAATACTATCAAGAGCAGTGGATGTTGGTGTATTGCTGAAAAGGGAGGGAATTGAGTGGAAGCTACCTATACTGCTGTTTGCGGATGATACAGTTCTGATGAGTGATAATGAATGGGAGTTGCAGGGTCTGGTAAATGAGTTTGGAACAGTGTGCGAAAAACGGAATTTGAAGGTAAATACGGGGAAGAGCAAGGTTATGGTCTTCGAATGGGGTGAAGTCACAGAGTGTGAGGTGAAGCTGAACGGTCAGGCTATGGAGATCGTCAACTCTTTTAAGTATCTGGGCAGTGTGTTGAGTAAAGATGGGACTATGGATGAAGAGGTGCGGGAGAGGGTACAACAGGGGAAGAGGGTTGTAGGAACGCTAAAAGCAGTAACAAGAAATAGGGTGGTCAGTATGGAAGTGAAGAAGTCCTTGCATGACAGTGTGGTAATCCCGACACTGACTTACGGAAGCGAAGCATGGACGTTGGTTGAGAGACTCAGACCAAGAGTGAGAGCAGTGGAAATGAATTACTTAAGGAGTGCGTGCGGAATTACATGGAGGGATAGACAGACTAATGAGGAAGTAAGAAGGAGGTGTGGTGTGGAGGTAGATGTGCTGGAAAGTGTGAAAAGGAACAACTTGAGATGGTTCGGCCATATGGAACGTATGGAAAGCGAGAGAATGACTAAGAGGGTGTACGAGAGCGAGGTGGAGGGACAGAGGGGGAGAGGTAGACCGAATATGAGGTGGAAGGATGGAGTGAGGAACTACATGAATGAAGGCGGTGCTGGTTGGGGGGAGGGGCGTCGACTGACTGGGGACAGAGGTGCATGGGGGCGGTTCGTTCGTGGCCACCCCTTCGGGGATCACGGCGTCAGGCAATAGATAGATAGATAGAATACCGGTATATAGTGTTTGTAATTAATTAGAAATCTCGGGAAAACCTATTTTCCCCATTAGGCCTATCGATCTATGATGAGACACGTCCCCCGATATTGATTTGAAAAGACATTAGCCTAACCTAACCTCGTATTATGGGTGGGGGCTGCTGCCACCACACCCCCACTGGTTGAGTACTAATCCCTTAGTAAATAAAAAAAAAAAAAAATTGGCTGTCGATCATACGAAGTTGAAAGAAAAGTCTATGAAGTCTACGGTGTTTACTCTGCAATCTTCAGCTTTGATTGTACATTGATAACGGGAAAGTACCGTATTGACAACCTTGTTACGAAAATTAAATTTTAGTACCATACCGTACTTTTATATTAGGTTTTTTCCGAGGGTTTAACACATTTTCATATGATCTTTAGAGCTATCGATAACTGGAAGTACGGTACCGTATTGACAACCTTGTTACGAAAAAGACATTTTAGTACCATACCTTTTTATTAGGTTTCGCTGAGGGTTAAAACAAATTTTCTTATAGGCCTACTCTTTAGAGCATATAGATTCATTATTAATCTTCAAATATATTAATAAAATTTGTGGTATTAAAATAACATTAAACCGCAAATAGGCCTAGGGCCTACATATTAGACTAACCTCAGTGGTAAAAAATACCGCGAGTTTAGTCAATATAAATCAGACTAACCTCAGTCATTCAATTACTGTTTGAATATCAATATGCAAATTACAGTGCATTAATTATGTCATAATACTAGTTGTGTGAAAAATATACAAATCCACAAACGGAAACCACCTCCTAAATACCGGTACAGTAGGACGGGGTATGATCCTGTGTAGCGGGTAGACAGTACCAACTTTTACATAGATCTCAATAATTTGGTAATTTTACAATATATTTTTACATTTTACATTCATAAATAGGCCTAGTCCACTAATATACTAGGTTAGGTTAGGTTAAAGATTTTGTTCAATGTTTCTTAGTAAATAGGCATCTGAAAAACAGTTCCACCCGCTACACAGGATCTTACCGTGTTTTGTTATCACTTTTCAACCCAAGACCAGTGGGGGTCTGGGGGCGGCAGACCCCAGAATGCCCAGGTTAGCTTAATACAGTAGCCGGCCTAGTGTATTTTGGGTTTAGTCTGTGCTCAAAAATCTCTTCAAAAATCCATGTTCTTTAGGAGAAGGCCATACACTAAATTTTTACCTTTAGGCCTAGGCTATTTCTTGGTACCGGTAACTTGGTTAGGCCTAGCCTATGCCACGTTTGATCCAACCTTTTTTCAAACTTTTGATAAATCTACAGTTATACTACCCCTATTTTGTCGACATTCTGTTGGTACTAATGGGTTAATATTATTAGTAGTAGACTTAGTATGGTTTGATGATGCGCGGAAATGTATATTTGACTTGAAATACCTGTAGATACATTGAAGTATTATAAACTTTCATGAACCCATAAACAGGGAATGTGAGCTGGGTTTAGACCGGTCGCGAGACAGGTTAGTTTTCGGGGTAAACCTGACTTTTTGGACCAACAGCGATTTCAGTAAGTTATATTTTGTTGTTTGTAATTTTTCCTTCAGATATAGTGTTGTTTTATAATTTATACTGAAGAGGACCTGAAATGAGTATTTACCCATTATCCAACAATCTAAAAACACGCCCCCCACTAGTGGGGAGGGCTATGATATTCAGGGAAAATGAGGGGTTAAAAGTGTAAAAGTACAATAATATAGCGTTTTGTATCAAAACTTGGCTCGGGTTTTCCCAAATTGCAAACCTATAAAACTCAATTTTGTGAATACCCGAGCCAATTTTTGACGAAAGCTGGCTCGGATTTCACGGGGTGGAGTGGGTAGCCTAATATCTTGAGTTATAAAAATAGTCAACTTTGGGAAGACATTAGCCTAACCCAACAACCTTACCTAACCTAACCTAGTATATGGGTGGGGGTTGCCGCCCCCACCCCCCCGCTGGTTGGGTACTGGCTGAAAAACTTAGTTTTCCGATAACATTCAAGACCTCTTTTGCCGCCTTATTAGAAATAATTTATTAGGGAAAATAGGGACCAATAGACTCGCCATATTTTTCTCATTATAGTCCACATGGAGGAATTTCGTTATCGACACTTGAAAAAACCCGATTACACCGAAAAATAACACAAAAATAATGTCCCGAACGTAAACAAAGCTTTGTAGCCTACCCAATGAATCCTTCGACCTGGGTCCTCTTCTTCTTGTATTGAAAGATGCGGTGAGTGCGATTCACTCAATAAATGGCTTGAACGTTACTCACAAAAACGATATTATATTATATTATATTATATTAGGGTTAGGTTAGGTTAGGTAAATCTAATCTAATATAATATTTATATTTATATTTATATTTAGCATTGGTGGCGGATTCTGATGAGAAACTGCAGCGGGTAGTCAAAGAGTTTGGTGTGGTTTGTGGAAGGAGGAAACTGAAGGTGAACGTCAATAAAAGTAAAGTAATGGTGTGTAATAGGGGAGAGCATAGGGTGAATCTAGATGTGAGGCTGGATGGGGAAATATTGGAACAAGTAGAGTGTTTTAAATATCTAGGAGGAACGATAAGCAGGAGTGGAGGTATGGAAGTGGAGGTAAAACTGAGAGTGTGTGAAGGAAGGAAGGTTTTCGGAGCAATGGGAAGTATGTGGAAGACGAGAAATCTCGGAGTGAAAGTAAAAAGTGCACTGTATCAAGGAATTGTTGTGCCAACAGTGATGTATGGGGCTGAGACATGGGCTCTGAAGAAAAAGGAGAAAAGAGGGCTGGATGTGATGGAGATGAGCTGCTTGAGGAGTATGTGTGGAGTTACTCGTAGAGACAGATTGAGGAATGAAGAGATACGTAGGAGAGTGGGGCAGCAGGAACATTTGTCAGCCAGAGTGGACAGAAGGGTGCTGAGCTGGTATGGTCATGTTGAACGAATGGGAGATGAAAGGCTTACAAAGAGAATATGTGAGTCAGGTACAAGGGGAGATAGAAGGGCAGGAAGACCCCCATTGAGATGGAGAGACTGTGTAAGAAAGGCTTTGGATGATAGAGGAATGACTATAGATCAGGCAGGGGAAGTGGTGGTGGACAGGAGTGAATGGAGAATGCTTGTGAATAGTTGAGTGAACACGTGGTCATTTGGAGTAAGGGGTCGGGCGCAAGTTCGACTAGATAATAGTCCATCAGGCGCCTGGCCCGGGGGGACGATTAATATGAAGGGTGTGCCTGGAAGTGTGGTGGGAGGGCTTGTGGCTTTGGCTCCGCTGCATGTCTGCCTGCCGAGATCGGAACCTCTCCGGGTGGTCAGGGGCCGGGGGAGTGCTGGAGCGACCTTGGTAACCCTGGTCTCTGGGTCTTCTCCTGGGTGACCTGGATGTGTGTGAGTTTGTGTTTTTTATCTGTGTTTATTTTTTGTTTTATGTTGTTTTTGTGTTTTCCCTGTTCTTGCTCTGTCTTGAGTCGGCTACCCCCAAAATGGGGATTGGGCCTGAGCATATAGATAGATAGAATATAATATTTGTACATTTTGGAAGCGTGCATGGCCTCCCCACAATTGTCCTTACCTACTGTAAAAGCGCGATTCACCCAATAAATGGCGCCATTTGACGGAGTATCTTCAGATTAATGAATAATGGGTAAGTTAATGCAAATCCTCCACTCAAACCATGATAAACAACAATTAAACACTATATTCCCTGGAAAATATAAAGAAACTTGGTAAATAAGGCGGCTCTAGCTGTCTTGAATGTTACCTGTTTTCCTACAGTATAGCCTAGTCCTAGGCTAGCCTATAGCCTAGGCCTAGCCTACTGTATGTATTTTATATATTTTTTTCTTTCTCCCTTAGCCTAGGCCTAGGATATAATACATTTCAGCTCTTAACCCGTACAGCCCCAGCGACGCGCCTGACGCGTCGGCGATGTATGTAACGCACAGCCCCAGAGACGCGCCTGGCGCGTCACCCTAATTACGCCGACCGTAACCTCAGGTGTAGCCACTCAAGAGGGCTCAGATAACTCTCAAAGTCCACGTGCGTGCGCGTGAGCGCGCAATAACCTGGTTTTTTGAGGTAATTGCCTTCAATTTTTTACTCTTGTAAAATACGTTTTCGGGGGCTCTGTAGGACCATTCTTTAAGCTTTTTGAGCGGTTTTTCGTGGTTTTTCCTTCATTCCTAACCCATTCGCTATTGTTTCTGGAATAAAACCATTTTTTGAAAACCGGCCGGGTTCTGGTGAACAAACATTACAAAACTAGCCGGGGCTGGACGGGTTAATGACATAGGCTATATAGGCTATAGCAATGATGTATATGCTCTACCGAACCTATTAGGCCTAAAAAGATCGATGGGCTAACTGTCGGTCCAAAACATCAGTAGGCCTATAACCGTTTTCGGTTAGGTTAGGTTAGGGCGTTAGACTAATGTTAAAAATACTAAAATGCGACGGTCCTCGGTATTAAACAACACTGTCTAGGCCTATCAAATAAACAACACTGTCTAGGCCTATCAAATAAAAAATAAAAAACAACAAATTACCTGAAAAACTCGTAGGCCTAGCCTATCTGGTTGATGATAATTTTGTTTTATCAAAATAGGCCTAGCCTAAGTTTTTTTCCAGTTTCCGCATCTGCTGAACCATCCAAAAACACGCTAAAAGGCGTGCTTTGAAGGGGGGAGGTGGTGGGGGGTAGTGGAGGAGGGGTAGTAGGCTATAACTGTAGATTTACCAAACTTTTTTACAGATTCTGAGGCAACCACATGTTCTGGTAGATCATTCGGTTGTTGTTGTTCCCCAAGCTGCCTGGCCGAACAGCCCCAAGGCCCCGAGCAAGGCCAAGGCCATAACCGAGGGCCCCCACAGAACCCTCCCTGCCGACCACAATAAAGCCTGGGTGACCGAAGCCACTCCATGGCGGGGAGCTGAGGAGGGTGCGGAAACGCCCGGGAAACCAAAGACCCACCCAGGGCCCTGTGCCCCTCAGCAATTATGAAGAGAAAGTTGAGGAGCAAGGGAAAAATGTGACGCTTTGGCTTCCAATCTTGGTAGATTCGGAGGTCAATCCACGGAAGAGACGCCATCACTTGAGATCTAGAAAATATATAAGTAAAAGGAACAGTCAGAGTAAGCTATGGGTATGGCAGAGATTGCTCAGTTCTCACTCTGATAGACCAGCCCATCACCACTAATTCCATTCGGTAAATTGATACGGTGTGACAGTCACGAGTTTTAGGCTAGCATGTGTTTTTTTTTTTTTTGCATTTTTTCTTTGATATACAGTGTTGTTTTACCTAACTAAGAAACCTAACCTAACCTAAAAGTAATACGTGGATAGAAACTAACCTAAAATGTACGCAATTACCAAAGCAGCACTGGATCGCACAACTGTAAGGTCCCCCGAGTAAGGTAGGAGGGATTGGGTTCTAGTCATGTGGTGATGGGCTGGTCTATCCGAGTGAGAACTGAGCGATCTCTGCCATGCCCATAGCTTACTCTGACTGTTCCTTTTACTTATATATTTTCTAGATCTCAAGTGACGGCGTCTTTTCCGTGGATTGACCTCCCTACTGCCAACCTAAAAGTTGGCAGATTGGGAGCCAAAGCGTCACATTTTTCCCTTACCCCTCAACTTTCCCTTCATAATTGCTGAGGGGCACAGGGCCTTGGGTGGGGCTTTGGTTTCCCGGGCGTTTCCGCACCCTCCTCAGCTCCCTGCCTTGGAGTGGCTTCGGTCACCCAGGCTTTCTTAGTGGTAAGCAGGGAGGATTTTGTGGGGGCGCTCGTTTATGGCCTTGGCCTTGCTCGAGACCTTGGGGCTGTTCGGCCAGACAGCCTGGGGAACAACAACAACAACAACAAGGTAGGAGGGAGAAAAAAAAATATATAAAGCAGAAATCCCGTAAAACAGGACTTGTCATTATGCAGACAAGACTCTGTGTTTTACCCTATATCTCCCTTATAATACATTTGCGACGGGAAGGACATACAGTATATAGGACTGAAGACTATTATATAACATACCTATATCATTTTAATTTTAATTTTCTATGGAGCTCGTCCTGGAATCTTTACGACTCTGAGCCTCACGATTCTATACAGGACTGGCCATTTGTATCGGCACTAGCTCAGAGAAGAGTGTTGAGAGGGGAGAAGGGGTGTTGGAGAGAGAGGAAGCTGTTGGAGTGGCTTTGTTATGTGTGTTTAGTCTGTATACGTCGTCAGGATGTCCCCTGACTGGGTGCGAGCATGTGAAACATGCTAGGACGTACTACCACACCCACTAAATGTCCGCCGTGGCAGGGATTCGATCCCGGGTCTTGCAGATTCACACGTGAGCATGCTCACCACTGGACCACCACGGCTCCATGACTGGCTACACAAACATCGATGGGGCTTGTAACTGTCACACCGTAAAATCTTACCCACATTCCCAGGTGAGTCCCCTTACTGAAGTGTCTGCAACTCAATTCACTAGCCTATCTCCCAGACTGCCATCTCTTTCAGTCACTTTCAGCATAATATTCCTGTAATAGGGCCTAGCTGTTCACGAGTCAACAATGTCCCTTTATTTGTTGTTCCTATGGGGTTTTTTTCATTGAAAGAGTGTAGAGAGGGGAGAAGGGGTGTTGGAGAGAGAGAGGAACCTGTTGGGAGTGGCTTTGTTATGTGTGTCTAGTCTGTATACATCATCAGGATGTCTCCTGTCCCTATGGTTTTTCCTTATCATAATGTAAAACGTTCAAAATAAAAAAAATAAAAAAGGGACGCCACTGGGGAAACTGAAGGTCAAGCCACCCCCGGACCCCAGCCTCACTGTTTTGCTCAGTCACCCCTAATCTTCTCAGACTCACTTATTTCCGCTTCCTAGGTATGTTTCAAGGCACACTCAGCCTGGTGTAATTTAGGTTTATAACGTCTACTAATGGCTAATTAGTACAAAAAAACGGCCATTAAAGCACACGTGCCACTCACTTCGTTATGCAATCAAAATACCTTGAGGTTCGTTTTATAATTTGCTCTGTGCGGATTGTAAGAGAAAACCTGCATTTTAGGGTTGACTATGCTATAAAATATTTAGTGAATGTCTCGCACTGTATATTGGGGGTTGCTTTCCTGAATAGTTCTCCATATATTTTGATTGACTATGTACTATAAACTCTGTTATATTGTATAACATGATGCATGGCCTTCAGCAACAACGTTGCGGCTCGCTTGGTGTAGTGACTAGCGTCTCGGACTTCCACCCAGAAGGCCCGGGTTCGCGCCCACGCTCGGCGCATTAAAGATTTTTCACAAGCACTGAGTCGTTACCATCCCTCATGAGCAAAGGGATGAGATAGTAGTACAGGACCCCAATGGAAATACGCCTAATCGGCCTTATTGAGCTATCCTTAGCTGGCTTAACATGCGCTAGCTTTAAGAACTATTATTATTATTATTACTGAGTGGTAAATAAAGAATAGGCTATGAAAAAAAAAAGTGAATGTCAACAAAATCTGTTTCCAACTTTCCACACTTTATAGCCATGCCATCTACTTTAAATGGACGCCAAATAAATGCTGCACAAGTCATTTATACTTAGAGTTTCTTCTTACAGTAGATCCTCTGGAAAAAGGCAAACTAGGCCTGTGTATGCAGCTCAGTGCCAGTACTTGCACTTCTGCGGTCGTTCACGGTGATATAATATGCATTTTTTAGTCATCCTAATCCAAACCCGAAGCCTCAGAGAGCAATAACTCGTTCCCATAATTTGAAACATTTTAGGTACCAGAAATCTCACTTAGCCAGACCACCGATTTACAAAATGAGACTAGGCTATTGGGGCTTGTGGAGATTAGTTCCATTGATGAAGATGAGGTCGAGGGATAGCGATAAGATAATGTTCTCCAATCATTCTCTTACACACATACGCTGTATAAATTCAATGGAATTTAAACGTGTAGGTTCACAATGTCAGATGCAAGCAAAACCCTGTACATTACAGCAGACCTACTTGTTAGCATGATAGTATGATGGGGTGATATCTGACAGTTTTGAAAGTTTGAAAATCCACTATTATATAGGGCCTACCGGAGGGTTCCATGTCATCTCAACCAGTGCCAAATCAACCAAGACCAACCAAACCAGTGCCAAAATATAGTACTAACCTAACCTAACCATATTGGTTGATTTGGTACTGGTTGAGAGCTACTGGTTGAGTTGACCGGTCACCCTACCGGAGATGTATTTTTCATTTTATTCTAGCTAGGCCTATGTATAAACAATTTTGTGCAATGTAAGAAAGATCTGGGGTAATAAAAATGGTTAAGCGAGATATTTCGAAGCTTGTTAATTGCTTATTATTAAACTGAATAAAATAGTCTAATAGTAACCAGAGTAAAGTTAAAAAGACGTCGCCGCTGCAGATGGGGTTAAGATCATGAAGAAGGATCTGTACTGCCCGGACCACTTACCAGTGACCTTTAGTGACCATTACACCTACCTGTGTTTGGGGGCAGTGCACTCGTGTTATATAAAAGTGTTAAAACTCAGTTTTTAGCTGTTAGTTTACTTGTTTTTTGTTTTTCTGTCCTTAGTTTCTTGCTCCTCGCTAAGCTTATTGGGATCATGGCAGGTATGGAGTGCGAGTCTCTAACTGATCTGCATCATCTTATTCTCCAGGTAAGAGAGGAGATGGTTGTGGTGAAGGAAGAGGTCTTGGCTCTAAGGGAGGTTAATGTTAAAATTCAGAGGGAAGTGGATTTGATTAAAGACGAAAATCTAGCTTTCAAGCTTAGCCAAGAGGAAATAAAGTCAAGTAAGGGGAAAAGGGAGGAAGTTGATGAAAAATTGTATTCATGGCAGGTTGTTAAAAATACGGGTGGGAAAGTCACACTCAAGAAGCAGGATAGTAGAATAGGTATGAGTGTGACAAATACATTCTCTCCTTTGCGAGACGAATGTGAGGGAAAAGATAGTCAGGATAAGGGAGGGATAACCGAAGTGCCTGCCGCCGACTCAGCTCCAACCTCTGACGCTGTGCTACCTACCACCACCACTACCCCCACCACCACCACCACCACCAAGGGAGCTTCTGCCACCACCGGGGGTTCTCCAACTGCAGCTGCTGGATCCTCCCAAGGGAAAGGTAAGTCTGTGTCCCGAGAAGGTAAGTCTGTGTCGATTGTGGGCGACTCCATGGTAAGACATTTAGTTAGGGCTACCCGCACTAAACTTAGGAAGGTTGTGTGTCTGCCTGGCCATGGAGTTGGGAGGGTTTTAGAGAAGATGGACCACATCTTGGAAGATAGTGGAGATAACCCCATTATCTGTCTCAGTGCCGGGAGTAACGATGTTGGTAAGGGTAGAAGTGAGGAACTGCTGCAGCAGTATCGGGATGTGTTAGATAAAGTTAGGATGAAGGGAGGGATCCCTGTAGTACATTGTATCCTACCCAGAAGAGGAGTTCCCAAGGAATGGACATCCAGGGCGATTGGTGTCAATTGCCGTTTGGAGAAATATTGCAAAGAAAAAGCAATACCATTCATTGATAACTGGGATAGTTTCTATGGGAGAGATGGGATGTACGCAAGGGATGGGGTTCATCTTTCACGGTTAGGGGTTTCTACATTAGCTAGTTCTTTAGATAGGGTGGTTGTGGGGTTTTGAACAGAAATATTGAGTGTAAATGAGAGGTTAAATGGAACAATTTTAGCGTCAGGCGAAAGCGATAAGGATATTCAGTCTCATGCTAAAAATGATGACTATAATGCAAATGATAGTAGTGATGGTGCAACGGAAGATGGAAATGTCGTTAGAAATAAAGGTAAATTAGGTATAAAGAAAAGAAGTAAATTGAGAGTATATTACACAAACTGTAGGAGTCTATGTAACAAAATGAACGAACTTAGAGCCCTTGTTAGCAAAGAAAATATAGACATAATAGCGCTAACTGAAACGTGGATTAATACAGAAACCAGGCATTTTTTAGCAGAATTTGATATACCAGGATATAGTTTGTTTAAATATGACCGAACAAGTAAGAGGGGTGGCGGTATAGCAGTGTTTGTCAGGAGTACATTAAAAAGCTGTATTAAATCAGGTATTAGACTAAATAACGATAATGAAAGTGTTTGGGTAGAGGTTAACGAAGGTAGTGAGACCATAGTTATTGGAGTTATGTATAGACTGCCAAATATGAGTAGAAATGACGGAACGTCATTATGGGAGGAAATTAAAATGGCATCAAGGTTTAGCAATGTGTGCATTATGGGGGATTTTAATTTTCCGAATATAGATTGGCAGCATCAAATAGGAGACTCTGATTCTGAGGAGTTTATAGAGGTAGTACAAGATAGTTTTTTATTTCAATTCATAGATACGCCGACTAGAGGTAATAATATTCTCGATTTAGTTTTCAGTAACAATGAACATATGGTAAATAATGTAGAGATAGGGGACCACCTAGGAAATAGTGACCACAATTCTGTGTATTTTAATATACAATGGAAAGGTAATACCAGAGAGAATACAACATTAATACCTGACTTTAGAAAAGCCAATTATGGTGGGTTAAGAAGAGCCCTATTAGCTGACCCTATGGTCAAAAAATTAAGTCGATCCAGGTGTCCAAATGAGTGTACCCCTTCTCAGGCACCTGTCATCTTAAGTCAGGAAGAGACGTCAACCTTGGTAGATACATACGATAATTTTATCAAGTCAGTATTCAATGCACAAAATAAATACATCCCCAAAAGAAAATTTAGATCAACACAGAACCAACCCAAATGGATGAATAATAGACTATTAGATCTTCTAGGACAAAAGAGAGGAATATATAGAAAAATTAGAAAAGGCGAAATTCACCTACTTGCTTACTATCAGAATCTATCAAGACAGGTAAAAAAGGATATTAGGAAAGAAAAAAGAAATTATGAAATTAAGGTTGCCAATGACTCAAAAAATAATCCTAAAGCTTTTTACCAACTATATAAATCCAAGGTTAGAGATGTAATTGGTCCCCTTAAAACTTCGATAGGAGAAATGACAGAAAATGATTTAGAAATGTGCGGTACATTAAATAGTCAATTTCTTTCCGTTTTCACTAATGAAAATTTGGCACAGTTTCCAGAAGTCCGTAAGGTATATAGCGATAGTATAGAAAATAGGTTAAGTACGGTTACTATAAGTAGAAATGATGTGCTTAAGGAAATTGACAGACTGAAACCTCATAAATCGCCTGGTCCTGATGAGGTATATGCTAGAGTATTAAAAGAATGTAGGGATGAGTTAAGTTACCCATTAACATTTTTATTTAACAAGTCATTGGAGACAGGTATAGTTCCAGAAGCTTGGAAGCTTGTAAACGTAGTTCCGATCTTCAAAAAAGGTGACAAATCAATAGCATCCAATTACCGTCCCATTAGTCTTACATCAATCATAGGAAAGCTACTAGAGTCAATTATTGCTAGTAAAATTAGAAACCACTTACATACATTTAATTTAATAAATTCTTCTCAGCATGGATTCACTCAGGGACGTTCTTGCCTTACTAATTTGCTTAGTTTTTTCTCAGAGGTATATGAAGCAGTAGATAATGACAAGTCATATGATATAATATATTTAGATTTCAGTAAAGCTTTCGACAGAGTCCCCCATGAGAGATTGATGAGAAAGGTTGAGGCGCATGGAATAGGTGGGGCGTTGTTGGGATGGATTAGGTCATGGCTAATTGGTAGGAAGCAGAGAGTCAGCATAAATGGTACGAAGTCAGAATGGGGAGCAGTCAAAAGTGTTGTCCCCCAGGGATCTGTATTAGGTCCTCTGTTGTTTGTTATATACATAAATGACCTTGATTTAGGTATAACTAGTAGGATAAGTAAATTTGCAGACGATACCAAAATGGGGAGAACAATTGATTCAGATAGAGATATAGAGTGCCTCCAAAGGGATCTAGATACCTTACATGAATGGTCAGTAAATTGGCAGATGAAGTTTAACATTGACAAATGCAAGGTATTAAAGATAGGGAAGATGCATACAAATGTTAAATATAAACTAGCTAATGTGGAATTAGAAAACTCGAATTGTGAGAAAGATCTAGGTGTGTTTGTTAGCAATGATTTGAAGCCTAGACAACAGTGTATAAGCGTTCGAAACAAGGCAAACAGGATTCTCGGGTTCATCTCAAGGAGTGTGAGTAACAGAACTGCTGATGTTATCTTAAAACTTTACTTGTCATTAGTGAGACCCCATATGGATTATGCTGTTCAATTTTGGTGTCCTTATTACAGAATGGACATAGATTCATTGGAGAGAGTACAACGTAGAATGACAAAAATGATCCATAATATTAGAAATCTTCCGTATAAAGAAAGGTTGAAGAAATTAGGCTTACATTCGTTAGAGAGACGCAGAGTTAGAGGGGATATGATAGACGTGTTCAAGTGGGTTAGTGGGATTAACAAAGGGGACATGACAAATGTACTAAAGCTCAGTGATAGCGAAAGAACTCGTACCAATGGTTTCAAATTAGATAAATTTTGTTTCAGAAAAGATATAGGCAAATATTGGTTTGGTAACAGAGTTGTAGATGGGTGGAATGGACTACCAAGTGCTATAGTGGGATTAAAAACGATAGGGAGCTTTAATATAAAATTGGATAAGCATATGGACGAGAAGGGTTGGGTGTGAAGGGGGATCAGCAGGGTTGGGCCAATCAGCGCTCTGCAGACCCCCGTAATCCTGCGTTAATCTATAACCGTTTTGGTAAGATGATCCTCAGGGTATTAGAGTGTTGAGCCTATAATTGGGCTTTGTAATTGGGGTTGTGTGGGACAGGGATCTGCCTTGCTTAGGCCAATTGGCTTTCTGCAGACTCCCATTTCTTATGTTCTTATGTTCTTATGTACTGTGGTTACTCTTAACCCTTTTGCTGCGGCTATGTTTGGGCTATTTAGGGCATATTCAGGCACTCCTGAATGATAAAATCAAGCATCTGCATTAAATGAAATGTATTCTGCCGAAAACTAAACGAAAATAGCTTCAAAATGAGACCAGAACGGGCCCCGTACGTGGTCTGGTTCACCCGCAGTGGTGCCAGTGAAACGCGGGAAACCCGCTATTTGGTAGCACACGCTCGCTTGGCTACACTGCTGTGAGACACAGAGAGAGACCCGCGCAAGACACAGTGTACCTCAGTGAGCCGCTCGCTGCTCTGAGGGTCGGAGGTGGGCCCCTCAACTTTTATTACCAAAGCAAGCAATACAATGGGGTAAAGTAGCGGGGCAATCCATAGAGATGTGACAGAGGGGCGGTACATGACTGGTGCTTGGCCATGGGGGGAGACGGGAGAGGCATCACTCCTCAGATGATCAGATATCCATGAGTTAAACGGGAATGTATACCGAATATGACTTATCAGGGTTGGCAAAGCTCAGGTTTTGCAGACTTGCCAAATCTGATAATTATTGGACATGTTATATAGGCTTAATTATAATGTAAAACTTGCAAAATAAACAAACCAAAACTGGGACGACACAAGATAAAAGCAAAAGAACGCATCAAAATCGATATGTGGAAATAATGCTTAAAGGTCTCCCTCCCTCAGGACCCTCACTATCCGATGGCCCGATTTATGATACTGTATTATTATAGGTCTTTAGGCGTTTGTGTTTTGGCTTGTCCGAGAACGCATCCCCATAATTTACCCTATTCATTTTAGGGTTCGCTATACGATTTTTCCATTTAAGATCGGGTTTTCAGGAACGCAACCCAATCGTAAATCGAGGGAGACCTGTACTGTACAGCCTAGTACGGATATAATAAACCTTCGGAGTATGATTAGGCCTATTCCTTGAAAAAAGTAAAGAAAACTTGGTAGCCTAAATAGCCTAGGCTAAGGCAGTATAACTAAATAAGTTGGTCACCAATTATTTTGCAATATTTGAAAACAAATATGGATTTTATATGCTCTAAACATAATATGAAAATGTTTTTTAAGCCTCGGCAAAACTTAATAAAAATATATGGTACTAAAATGGAATTTTGTCGAAACATACCTTTTGTCAATACCTTCCTATAGACGGCACCGATTCGTACACACGCTATTTTCACCTGTCTCCCGAGGTCTGTCCACCAGCTTTTTAGTCCACTCCACCTGCCCATCTCTGTCGATAGGTTGGGTTGTTTGATTAGGTTAATATACTAGGTTTCAGAAACAAGATTCGTAATTGCGGTAGTATTTACGGTATCTGGACACTTCGAGCGAATTCATATTCGAGCGGAGGCGCATTTAGGTTAGGTTAGGTTAGGTTAGGTTAAGTTAAGTTTTAACTTAACTTAACTTAACCTAGGTTAAGTAGATTGGATTGTGCATCCGCTCGATCAGGAATTCGCTCGAAGTTCTTCGCATTCGTATTTACAGATACGGCCGAATACCGGTAGGCTACTAAATGGCCGCCGGCCCAACCGCCATGTTTTATCCAACGTAGGCCTACTAGGTACTACGGACACATTGTAGGCGTTAGGTGTGGATTAGGCTTGTATCCAATGTACTAGGTCTATGTTACTGGATATTTATGATTTAAATAAGTGCTACGTTTTCGATAAATCTGGTTATATGGCTTTGCAATTAGGGAAATCATGAGCCGATTTCCGACCTGTAGTTAGTCTTTTTCGATTCTCAAAATACGATCAAAGTTTTGCCAAAAATTGGCTCGGGTTTTCCAAAATTATGCTTTTTGGGGTTTGCAATTTAGGGAAACATGAGCCAAAATTCTAAATTAGGTTACTGTAATTTGTTTACTCTTAAAATTCGCAAAATCCGAGCCAAGTTTTTCCAAAACTTGGCTCGGGTTTTCCAAAACTCGGGTTTTATGCCTTTGCAATTTCGGGAAACCTGAGCCAAATTTCTAAATGAGGTTACTGTCATTTTGTTGTCTACAAACTCTCAAAATCCGAGCCAGCTTTGGCCAAAACTTGGCTCGGGTTTTCGAAATATTGGGTTTTAGGCCTTAGAAATACCTTAAAACCCGAGCCAAGTTTTGCTAAAATACGTTTTAATCGCCGTTTTACGCATTTAACCCCTCATTTTCCCTGTACTTCATAGCCCTCCCCACTATCGGGCGGCGTGTCTTAAGATCGTTGTATAATGGGGAAAACGGTTTCGCCGAGGGTTGCAATTATTTCCAAACACTATATATTAATGAAAACTAACAGGGAAAAATAAAAAAATCCATGGGAAAATTGGTGACCATCTTATTTAGTTTTTCCGCTAAGGCTGCTCTAGCTGTCTGGAAATTTTGAATGCTACCAAATTCTGTAGTTAGCCTAATCCTTGCCAGTTTGGTGGTACCTGTCAAATCATTCAAATGCGCGCCCCGCCGCCCCTAGTAAAATCGCACGGAAATCTTGAACCGTAACGGCCCAACATCTGTAGGCTAGCTTAACTCAAAAAGGGTCAGAGCAAATGGTAAATTTCTATAATTGCACCTACAGTAGCCTATACGAGCTAAATAAATTATTATTGTATTTAACAGGAAGGTACGACGAGGTAAGTTATGTGGTATAGGTGGCAATATGCGGAAATGGATTATAAGGGCATTCCGCCCCCCTCTGACAAAAGTCTATCAATCTAGATGTGACACAGATTTACAATGTTTCAGAGAGACATTAGCCTAACCTAACAACCTTACCTAACCTAACCTAGTATTATGGGTGGGGGCTGCCGCCCCCACACCCCCGCTGGTTGGATAAAACGGTAGAAATCCAGTTGGGGTGGAGTGAATAACCGTAGATTTTCGTAAGGGGATAAGAGGGGGCAGAATGCCCTTATAATCCATTTCCACATATTGCCACCTAGCCTAGGCTAGGCTATACCACATCACTTACCTCGTCGTACCTTCCTGTTAAATACAATAATAATTTGTTTAGCTCGTATAGGTGCAATTATAGAATAATACCGAACAAATGAGCTGTAGCCTGTTGGCCTAGACAGTGTAGGCTTGGCTACGCCTATAAATCTCCACATCTAGCCTAGGCCTATTCCCTGGCTAACCCTTCCCAAATGTTAGAAATAATAGGCCTAGCCCTATCATTCTAGTCGTTTGTGAGTTATAGGGGTTAATGCTCAAGAGTTTTGGCCTAAATATTTCAAACAGGGTAGGTATAGGCCTAGATAGCAAATCCTTATAGCCTAACCTAGGCCTATTCATATAGCCAATCGTCAGGGATATTTAACAGGCATAGGCTATGTATCATTAACTAACACATAAACTATACTCACAAACAGAGTACACGGAGTATCTCTTTCCCGATAGTTGCACAAGCGTTATTGGCGGCCATGCGCGTTTCGGAGTTTGTTTACATCCAAAAGGGGTACCAGTATAAAGAGGGTTACCAACTTTACTGCTGGCCGCCATCTTGTTTCTGCCTCAAGCTGTACCCCATTATTTTGACACTTTATTTCCCAGCCTGTAGTCTATGTCTTATTTATTCTATTATACATCTCTATTATGTCGCAATCCATCCATCTATAGTATTCAGGGAACTAGAATTCCACGGTATATAATGTTTCCGACTCCAGGGTCCTCATATGTCGCTACTATTTATATCAAGGTACTCTACTGCTTCCCACTCCGAATGTTCACATAATTTGAGTTGAATAATTTGAAATACTTGTTTAATATAATCATAATCTGTATATTTTATAATGATCATGTAATTCATAATACTTTCTAGCAGTTGCCTTATAATATTTCGAGTTTAGTAGCTAATTTGAGTAGATATTGTGGCGGGAATTTCAAATGTATAAATGCAATGACCACTTCTGAGTTTTGGGGTATATCGATGTTTAGCCGAAATACGAACTTATATTCGTTTGTATGTATGTATGTATATACTCAGGCACATACCCCATTGCTAGTGGTGGCCGACTCGAGACAGAGCCCAAACAGAAACATTTAAAGATTCCAATTCTCAGGGTCCTGGACCACTTTCGCTTTCCCTCACCCCTTTCTCTGTCTCTATGAATATTAGAATATACACACTTAAGTGCATTAAATCCAGTTTAGGATAATTTCCATCATTCAAATAATTTCCTTATAGCCTGAAACTCACAATTGTGGTTTACATTTACGTTGAGGGACCCGCAGAGGGCCGCTCTCGGGCAGCATGATATGCGGGGGTTGTGCTTTTTAGGACTAATAGTTTTAGGGATGTAATGATTGGTGATCCTAGTTCTAAATGAATCAATTAACTACATGAGATGGGAGGTGATTCCACTCTTGGATGCTGCGGGGAAAAATGATTGTCAATAATGAGCTCTGATTGGCTCTTTTTTGGAAAACTTGTCAAAGAGATTGCTTGGGGGCAGCACTGTACGTAGCATAATATGGTGACGAGAATAACATTAGCACTGCCGGACCTGCGTGAAATTCAACTAATTGCTGTGTGATACAGAGTAAGTTGAGGGGAGGGGGGCAAGGTGGCAGACAAGCTGAACGGCAAAGCGCGAGCTAAAAAATAATAACGCTTACAAATTCAGGAAAACAAAACACAGCATTATCCATCAACATTTTAATAGAAGTGTGTATATGCAACGTCCCGGCCCGACTACTACAGTATCTTCTCCGTGAGCCGCTAGCCGTGACACACAAGCTACAGTGCAACCCGGGAGAGTACACCACTAGGGAATAAAATATCACGCTAATCTTGAGGCGTGGGAGAGAACGGGAGGATGGTTTTGTTCTGATTTCCTACGGCGGTCGATCAATTTTGGTCAACTCAATCCCCTACGAAATCTAAGTTAAGTAAACGGTACGGTATAAGTAGGTTACATTGGGCTCTAGGTAGCGCCAGCGAACATGAAAAATAATCTTGTAAATTCTTAGAACTCAAAATTAATTACCGCAATCCAGCTGACGTTTCTGTCATTTAGGAAGAGTCCACCAGGAAATAGGTGTAGATATTTACAGCCAGTTTGCTCTCGGCCCTTTTGAGTTACAGAGAGGTCAGGGATCAAGATTACTGTCAAGTTCGTTGGCGCTACCTATAATTAAGTATGGTGGAGTAGGCTAAGGTTAGCTATGAAAAAGAAATAAAATGATCAGTTGAAGTTATTTGGAAAATACGACAAGGAAAGATATAGACAATGGGAGATACGGAGAATAGATTATACCGAGCGGAAGAGAATAAAAGAGATTAAGTACGCTCTGTCTCGAGTCAGCCACCCCAAACTATGGGTAATGCTGGAGTATATACTGTACATACAAGTATCGGTACAGCACTGTACTATAATAGAAACAACAAATTACCAACACATTGCTCCCGACTCTCCGAAGCCTCACCCCAAGACTCAATATACAGTACTGTACATAAAAAAGGTTCTGGGCTAAAATTGCAGTAAATACTAATCCGATATACAAAACATACAGGTCTCCCTCAATATCCGATGCCCCGATTTACGATATTATTATAGGTTTTTAGGCGTTTGGGTTTGGGTTATGGCTGGTCCCAGAACGCATCCCCATTTACCCCATTAATTTTAGGGTACACTATAGGATTTTTCTATTTAAGATCGGTTTCCAGGAACGTAACCCAATCGTAAAGCGAGGGGGACCTGCATACAAAAACAAATTGTCGGCGTAGGGATGTGGCGACCCCATCCCTCGTCACATTTGTGGAGGTTGGGACTGGGAATCCCACCTCCAGAATTTACTCCCACTAAGGGATCAGCAAGCCTCGTCTTGCTGATCCTCCCTAACCCTTTAACCCCTTCTGTAATGGCTACATCTTTATATCTTTATTCTTCTTTTATTAGGACGAGTTAGCGTAGTTTAAGAAGGATCTGTGGTAGTAAAAAGGGTTGAGCGAGATAGTTTGAAGCCTGTTAATAGCTTCTTGGGGCCCATATAAAACTGAATATAATCGTATAATGGTAGCCAGAAAGCAAATAAATATGTGGCCGTTACAGAAGGGGTTAAGGGAGTGCGAGTTTGGCTGACCGCTGACTACAAAAATAAAATATTCTGGACTAATATTGCACTGTACATTTTTATACCAAAAAATTTACAAATTTATCTCTAAGGGGGGGGGGGGGGGTCTTGTGGGTATAATTATAAGTTTGATGGAGGTCTAGGGAAAAAACTAAAAACCTCCCCTTAAAATACTGTGCAATAACTTCAAACGAAATAACGTCTTACATAAAACATTTCTACACTGGTTTCCAGGGATTCACCATTACCGCAGAGATGGGTTGGGTGTCAAAGGGATCTGCCATGTGTGGGCCAATCGATTCTCTGCAGACTCCCGTTTTCTTACGTTCTTACGATTTTTGTTTATGTACAGTACACAATAATTTTCTTTTATGTTTCTAGTTTTTATTATTTACACGACAAATGGTCCTTTCCGATTCCTTTAATATGCTTTACTGTTTTCTTCAATATTTTACACAACAAAAGGTCCTACCAGATTATCAACATGAATAATAAAATAAGGCCGGGATCACACGAGCGCTTTTCCCATCAACACTGGTCTGGCAGCTTATGAGGTTAACATTTAATATCTTTCAGTTACCTAAATTCATCTACCATCAGTCTAGTTTGCGATACCAGTGCCAAATATTCCAGAAATGTTGCCAGAAAAATGTTGATCATTGAATGTTGACTATAACAGCTCTCGTGTGATACCGGCTAAAGGCATGGTTTTATTACTCTCTCAGTAGGGGATGACTATTCTAATTATCTGCTGCGGAAACCAACAGACAATTTTACTCAGCCAACCAGTATACCTGTACAATCTTAAAAAATGCAAAAAATAAACTCAGTATCTTGAAAAATGCACAAATTTACTACCAGTATCTTAAAAATGTCCCCGTGGTTGTTTACTGTATATATGGATGGAGTCATGAAAGAAATACTATCAAGAGCAGTGGATGTTGGTGTATCGCTGAAAAGGGAGGGAATTGAGTGGAAGCTACCTATACTGCTGTTTGCGGATGATACAGTTCTGATGAGTGATAATGAATGGGAGTTGCAGGGTCTGGTAAATGAGTTTGGAAGTGTGCGAAAAACGGAATTTGAAGGTAAATACGGGGAAGAGCAAGGTTATGGTCTTCGAAAGGGGTGAAGTCACAGAGTGTGAGGTGAAGCTGAACGGTCAGGCTATGGAGATTGTCAACTCTTTTAAGTATCTGGGCAGTATGTTGAGTAAAGATGGGACTATGGATGAAGAGGTGCGGGAGAGGGTACAACACAGGAAGAGGGTTGTAGGAACGCTAAAAGCAGTAACAAGAAATAGGGTGGGTGCCCAACCCCGAAAGGGGTTGAAATAGGGGAGCTATCCCCCCGCCAAAGGTGGCTTTCTAGGGCCTTTCCTAGCTGATGCTGAGAGGATTGGGTTCTAGTCATATGGTGATGGGCTGGTCTATCAGAGTGAGAACTGAGCGATCTCTGCCATACCCATAGCTTACTCCGACTGTTCCTTTTACTTATGTCTTTCCTAGATCTCAAGTGACGGCGTCTTTTCCGTGGATTGACCTTCCAATCTACCAAGATTGGAAGCCAAAGCGTCACATTTTTCCTTTGCCCCTCAACTTTCTCTTCATAATTGCTGAGGGGCACAGGGCCCTGGGTGGGGCTTTGGTTTCCCGGGCGTTTCCGCACCCTCCTCCGCTCCCCGCCATGGAGTGGCTTCGGTCACCCAGGCTTTATTGTGGTAGGCAGGGAGGGTTCTGTGGGGGCGCTCGGTTATGGCCTTGGCCTTGCTCGGGGCCTTGGGGCTGTTCGGCCAGGCAGCTTGGGGAACAACAACAACAACAACAACAACAACAACAAGAAATAGGGTGGTCAGTATGGAAGTGAAGAAGTCCTTGCATGACAGTGTGGTAATCCCGACACTGACTTACGGAAGCGAAGCATGGACGTTGGTTGAGAGACTCAGACCAAGAGTGAGAGCAGTGGAAATGAATTACTTAAGGAGTGCGTGCGGAGTTACATGGAGGGATAGACAGACTAATGAGGAAGTAAGAAGGAGGTGTGGTGTGGAGGTAGATGTGCTGGAAAGTGTGAAAAGGAACAACTTGAGATGGTTCGGCCATATGGAACGTATGGAAAGCGAGAGAATGACTAAGAGGGTGTACGAGAGCGAGGTGGAGGGACAGAGGGGGAGAGGTAGACCGAATATTTTTTTTTTTTTTTTTTTTTTTTTTCTATGTGATTGAGGGAGGCAAAAGGCATAACTGCCTATAGCGAGTGCCTCCCCCATAGTTGAAAGAGTGACAGGGCCAAAATCAAGGGACGTTCGAGCCAAAATGCCTGGACACACGGAGTTTGAAGCAATTTAAGTCATAGGAAGAGGGAAAGACTGATTCTGGGAGAGAGTTCCAGAGCTCAGATGTTGAGTAGAAGAAAGTTTGAGAGTAACGTTTCACTCTTGGGTTGGAGAGTTGCACAGAGTAGGGGTGGGATTGAGTTGCAAGACGGGTACCACGTGCCCTACGTAAAGGAGGTGGTATGCACTGGGATAGCTCTGAGGAACACTGATTATTATAGTAGCGATAGAATAGCGAGAGAGATGCAACATTGCGGCGGAGAGAGAGAGATTGCAGAGAGTTGGTGAGTGGACGGGAGTTAATGATACGAAAGGCCTTCCTTTCAACTTTGTCTAGGAGAGCGGTGTGAGAGGAACCTCCCCACACATGTGAACAATACTCAATACAAGGGCGCACTATGCCTCTGTACAGAGCAAGAAGCTGTGCAGGGGAAAAGAACCCCCTAAGGCGGTTGAGCACACCCAGCTTCTGGGAGGCTGCCTTAGCAAGACTGGTAATATGGTCCTTCCAAATGAGAGCAGAAGAAAAAGAGACACCAAGAATATTGAGAGAAGATGAAGGGTTGATTTTTGTATTGTTGAAGAATAAGGGATAGTCCGCTGGGAGATCCTGACGGGTAGATAGATGGAGAAATTGGGTTTTGGAAGCATTAAAGTTAACAAGGTTTTCTCTGCCCCAATTGGAAATAGTATTTAGATCAGAATTTAAGAGTTCTATGGCTTCATTACGTTTGTCGTTGAGGGATTGCTGGCTGGGGCGTTCTGAAAAACTAATGGAGTAGTGTAAGGTTGAGTCGTCTGCGTATGAATGGATGGGAATTAAGGTACAGTTAAGGAGATCATTTATAAAAATTAGAAAGAGAATAGGAGATAGGACAGAGCCCTGAGGAACACCGGAGTTTATAGGGTGAGGAAGTGAACAATGGCCGTCCACAACCGCAGCTATGGAACGGCCGGAAAGGAAATTAGAGACAAAGGCACAGATGGAGGGATAGAAACCGAAGGAGGGTAGTTTAGAAATTAAAGATTTATGCCAGACTCTATCGAAGGCTTTCGATATGTCTAGTGCAATAGAAAAAGTCTCACCGAAGTCCCGAAAGGAGGATGACCAAGAGTTAGTAAGATATGATAGAAGATCACCAGTAGAGCGACCCTTAAGGAAGCCATACTGGCGATCTGAGAGCAGATTATGAGAAGAGAAATGCTTAAGAAATTTGGAAGCAAGAATAGTTTCAAAAACTTTAGAAAGACAAGAGATAAGAGCAATTGGACGATAGTTGGAGGGTTGAGAGCGGTCACCCTTCTTTGGGACAGGTTGAATGTGAGCAAACTTCCAGCATGAAGGGAAGACGTTAGAGGATAGACAGAGACGAAAGAGTTTGCCTAGGCAGGGAGTCAGCACGGAAGCACAGTTTTTGAATATGAGGTGGAAGGATGGAGTGAGGAACTACATGAACGAAGGCGGTGCTGGTTGGGGGGAGGGGCGTCGACTGACTGGGGACAGAGGTGCATGGGGGCGGTTCGTTCGTGGTCACCCCTTCGGGGATCACGGCGTCAGGCAATAGATAGAGATCTTAAAAATGCAAAAAACAAACTTGGTATCTTGAAAAATGCAAAAATATATTATCTTAAAAAATGCAAAGATGTTGACAGTATCTAAAAAAATGCAAAATGAACAATCTTATTACAAAATTGAAATGTAAAACTTGCAAACTAAACAACCAAAATTGGGACAAGGACAATATAAAGTCAAATTAAATTATCAAAATCGCTATGTGGAAACAACGCTTACTAAAATGAAAATTATTAAATAAAAGAACACAATCCACCACATAGGGTGTACATTACTACATGAGCAAGTTAATCTGTATACAGACAAAAAACAATAAATACAGACAAAAAGTAAGCAAAGGTTATACAAGAAACTTCAAGTTAAAAATGCTTGATTAAAATTATTGATGTCAAATTTTAGAATACAGTCACAATGCAGAACAGAGAGGAATAGTACAGTAGCGCTAATAAGTCATGTCCCAGCTGTCATTAAGTTTGGCTCGTTCTGTGCTGTATTAATGTCTGTCATATGTTGAATAGGGTGGGTACGTGTAGGCACATGTTTGTATATCTCACTCAAAAATAAGAAATCATGTGTAAATATTGCTGATACCAATTATTGATCAAAGCATAATTGGTGCCGAGACATCACTTATTAGGCCAACCAAGCACTCTTCACTTTAACTATCCACAGTCTAATTGGTTTCACCATCAAACTGTCGACCATTAACCAGTCCAGTACCAACCTTTTAACTGTCCATTAACCCGGGAGCTGCGGGGAGACTCTTAAGAGTTCCCCCGGCGGACTGCGGGAAGACTCTTGAGAGTAAGTAAAATAAAAAATCAACTTTTGACATCGAAAAAAAAAAAAAAATATATATTTTTATTTTTTTATTTTTTTATTTTGTTTTGGCCCCTGGGCCATGCAAAATCTCAGTCCTCTACCTCCCCTCCTTCCCCACTTTCCTCCTCTCCTTCAGTTATCACCTATTTTCCCTATTATTCCCTTATTCTGAGGTATATTTCGTGCTAACATTAGCGAGTTGCAAGCAGGGTGTTGTCATCACTGATGGCAAGCGAGTGCAAGCAGCAAGAGAGAGAGAGAGAGAGTATCGATCGACTGTGTCTCAGTGGCCTTGGGGGAAATTGGCGGGAAAGCAGTTTGCCTCACCCATACATTATACAACTCGCGGGCTATATCTCCGATTTTGACCATCCAAACGCTGTTTTCACTCGTTTTATTGTTGTTTCAGGTTAATACCTTTATAATCAACCCATAATAGGCGCATATGGATAATTATTAATGCTATTAATGGTACAATGAATATTTTAGTGACGGAAACACCTCAAATACGTCAGCACAGGGGGACGTTTTCAATTACCCCCATGCGCACTTGTTAGGTTAACCAGTCCAGTACCAACCTTTTAACTGTCCATTAACCAGTCCAGTACCAACCTTTTAACTGTCCATTAACCAGTCCAGTACCAACCTTTTAACTGTCCATTAACCTCTGAAGTGCGCACGGGGGTAATTGAAAACCTCCCCCTGTGCTGACGTATTTGAGGTGTTTCCGTCACTAAAATATTCATTGTACCATTAATAGCATTAATAATTATCCATATGCGCCTATTATGGGTTGATTATAAAGGTATTAACCTGAAAACAATAAAACGAGTGAAAACAGCGTTTGGATGGTCAAAATCGGAGATATAGCCCGCGAGTTGTATAATGTATGGGTGAGGCAAGCTACCTTCCCGCCAATTTTCCCCAAGGCCACTGCGACACAGTCGATCGATACTCTCTCTCTCTCTCTTGCACTCGATTGCCATCAGTGATGACAACACCCTGCTTGCAACTCGCTAATGTTAGCACGAAAATATACCTCAGAATAAGGGAATAATAGGGAAAATAGGTGATAACTGAAGGATAGGAGGAAAGTGGGGAAGGAGGGGAGGTAGAGGACTGAGATTTTGCATGGCCCAGGGGCCAAAAAAAAAATAAAAAAATAAAAAAAATAAAATAAAAAAAATATGTTTTTTTCGATGTCAAAAGTTGATTTTTAATTTTACTTACTCAGGAGAGTCTTCCCGCAGTCCGCCGGGGGAACTCTTAAGAGTCTTCCGGCAGCTCCCGGGTTAACCAGTCCAGTACCAACCTTTTAACTGTCCATTAACCAGTCCAGTACCAACCTTTTAACTTTATTCTGTAATTTTAAGCTTGATGGAGGTCTAGGGAATCAACTAAAAACCTCCCCTTAAACTGACTATAGAGAACCCAAGTTCGATCTTCCGAATATGACTAATCGTATGTCCTTGCAGCCTATAGTCTATTCGCTGTAAGTAGGCGAGAAATCATGACCTCTTTCATCTGTAACTCGAAAAGGGCTAGAGCAAATGGGCTGTAAATGTCCACACCTATTCCCTGGCTGACCCTTCCCAAATGGTAGAAATATCAGCTCGGTCTTTTGTGATATATAGAGGTTAATGTTATTTGGAACAGGCTTATATTTCTATAGGTTAAGGGGGGTGACCTGCTTTTTTCTCTCTCTCTCTCTGGCTTGTATCCATTCGGCCCCATTCAGCCTACTGTTTTAAAACGTTTATCCCCATGCAGGTGTCAATATTTTTCCTATATTTTTTAGAATGTTTTTTTTTTAACAGCAGGCTAAATTTGTACATTTTTCGATAGAAAAATTTCTCCGGCGAAGCCGGATTTCTCCATAGGCTACAATGCTGGCTCGCTATCGCTCGCCATGTAGAAATCGACACTTGGATGGGGATAAACGTCTTAAAACAGTTGGCTGAATGGGACCTATTGGATACAACCCACAGAAAGAGAGAAAAGGAGATACCAAGCGGGTCACCCCCCTTAAATAAGTTGAAGGATGTTGTAGTCATTATGACCGTTAACCAAAGGGGCTGCCATTCAAAGCGGACACACACACACATATACTCTCTCTCTCTTTCTCCCTCTCCCTCTTTCTCTCTCTCTCCCTCTCCCTCCCCCTCCCCCTCCCTCTCTCTCTCTCTCTCCATCCCCCTCCCTCTCCCTCTCTCTCTCTCTCTCTCCCTCCCTCTCCCTCTCCCTCTCTCCCTCCCTCTCTCTCTCTCTCTCTCTCCCTCTCTCCCTCCCTGCCTCCCTCCTATATATAGCTATATAGTTATATAGCTATATAGTTATATAGCTATATATAGCTACATATAATATACAGGCACAGCAACTGCCATGCTATCATATTTTTATCTCTCTCTCTCTCTCTCTCCCTCCCTCCCTGCCTCCCTCCTATATATAGCTATATAGTTATATAGCTATATATATTACAGGCACAGCAACTGCCATGCTATCATATTTTTATCTCTCTCTCTCTCTCTTCTCTCTCATATATATAATGAAATGCTGGGTGTGAAGGGAATTCATGGTCTCCTGAAATATCCCCAGGCTACCTTTAGGATCAACTTTTCCTGGTACCTGGCGCGGGGTACGAACCTCTGAAGGGAATTTAACCCCCCTAAAAACCCACAGGTTTTGAGATGCCTTGGGTGGGGTTCGAACCCTGGTTAGTGACCCAACCATCACCACCAGGCCCGCGCGCTAACCCACTGTACTACCACGGACGTACTAAAAGTATAGCAACCTTAGTCCGATTTTTAAGAACCAGGTGATAGTCTCGTGGTGTTATCACGTGATGAGTTTATTGGACTTACCATCTCCGACTATTTTACGCTATACCTGACGTCAACTCGGGTTAGTATTATTGTGGGTGCGGGACATTTTCGAGGGCATTGCATTTAACTATATAGTTATATAGTTATATAGCTACATATATTACAGGCACAGCAACTGCCATACTATCATATTTTTATCTCTCTCTCTCTCTCATATATATAACTATATAGTTATATAATTATATAGCTACATATATTACAGGCACAGCAACTGCCATACTATCATATTATTATTATCTCTCTCTCTCTCTCTCTCTCTCTCTCTCTCTCTCTCTCTCTCTCTCTCTCTCTCTCTCTTTCTTTCTTTTCCGTGTGAACAACTACATCATATTATCCCATTAACTATCATGGTGCTTAAGGGGAGACTGACCGTTTGTTTGGTCTATTAATTCATATCATTTTTTCGTTTCCTCCCTAGACCTCCATCAATATACATATATAATATACTGTACATCCACGCATACATTACATATCTATTTACATATTATACGCTAGCCAGACTAATTTAAGGCAGTTGATATTGTATTATTTGTACTTATGTGTGATTAATAGTTTTATGTTTGTCTTTCTAGGGTCTGTGACTGTAACTACATATCTGTGTGCGTCGCTGGGATCCTGTGTACACCAATTAGGACTGTGCACTTCCTGGGAACTCATGTGCACCCCATCTACATACGCACACCATCTTATTCAATTTTCAGTTGTCTAAATAAAATATGCATATTTGTAAACCCCACAAGTGTTTCTTTATGCCATTAACTATGTCAGTGAATGTTTAAATAAATATGCCTTAACCCCTTCAGCACCAAGACGCCGCCTTACCTTTGTTTCTGGCTAAAACTATATGATTTTCTGCAGTTTAAGAAGGACCTATGCTGCTAAGAGGGTTTATTGAGATCGTATTTACCCATTTGAGTCGTATAAGTAAAGAAAATCGTCTGAAGGTAACCAGAATATGATAAAACTTACGTATTGGTGGTGAAGGGGTTAATAAAACAATAATTAACTTGTGTAAATATTAATACACAATAAAAAACACCATAATTAACTATATAAAATATTAAAATAAAATTACCTTTATTTTACCAGTCATTAGACGATATTATTCAGTTTGGGAAGGATCGCTAGCAATTAAAGTGGTATTATCTATCTCAATTAAGTTAATCAACCTTCTAACTCCCCCAGAACCTTCCTAAGCTTAATAAAACACACACTAACTACAAGATACATGGCTAATATGCAAGGTGGAAAGATCGGGAGAAGTATGTAATAGTCACGATTCACATTATATAATATCAGAACAGCCCCCGCATATCTTACTGTCCTAGAACACTTCATTGTTGTTCTATGTGAGTGAGGGAGACAAAAGGCCAGAATTGCCTGTGGCGAGTGCCTCCCCTAGAGTTTAAAAGAATGTCAGGGCCAAAATCAAGGAGACGTTCGAGCCAAAATGCATGGACACACAGCTTTAAGCAATTTAAGTCATAGGAAGAGGGAAAAACTGATTCTGGGAGAGAGTTCCAGAGCTCAGCTGTTGAATAGAAGAAAGATTGAGAACAGCCCTAGGACATCCCTCTGCGTGTCTTCCAACGTATACAGTATATTGATAATATATACTTGGTAAGTGAAATGCTAGGTTTTTCCAGGTTAAATAGGAATGGGAATTATCCCCAGGCTACCTTTAGGATCAACCATTCCTGGTACCTGGCGCGGGGTACGAACCTCTGAAGGGAATTTAACCCCCCTAAAAACCCACAGGTTTTGAGATGCCTTGGGTGGGGTTCGAACCCTGGTTAGTGATGCACCACCATCACCACCAGGCCCGCGCGCTAACCCACTGTACTACCACGGACGTACAAAAGTATAGCAACCTTAGTCCGATTTTTAAGAACCACGGTGATGGTCTCTCGAGATGAGTTTATTGGACTTACCATCTACGACTATTTTACGCTATACCTGACGTCAACTCGGGTTAGTATTATTGTGGGTGCGGGACATTTTCGAGGGCATTACACCACATTCCTTTTTAGTTAGGCTAGTCCCTAGCCTCGTAAGGTCGTAGGGTATCGTAGCCTTTTTACCTTAGCCATCTCAATTCTTGGTATAGGGTTCGCGTGACGGGTGCTCCACGTAGCTACCTGGTCACGTTCCCTAGCTGCCACCAATGAAATGCTAGGTTTTACCTTAGTCCGATTTTTAAGAACCACGGTGATGGTCTCTCGAGATGAGTTTATTGGACTTACCATCTACGACTATTTTCGAACCACGGTGATAGTCTCTCGAGACGAGTTTATTGGACTTACCATCTACGACTATTTTACGCTATACCTGACGTCAACTCGGGTTAGTATTATTGTGGGTGCGGGACATTTTCGAGGGCATTACAAACCATGAAATGCTAGGTTTTACCAGGGTTAAATAGGAATGGGAATTATCCCCAGGCTACCTTTAGGATCAACCTTTCCTGGTACCTGGCACGGGGTACGAACCTCTGAAGGGAATTTAACCCCCCTAAAAACCCACAGGTTTTGAGATGCCTTGGGTGGGGTTCGAACCCTGGTTAGTGACGCACCACCATCACCACCAGGCCCGCGCGCTAACCCACTGTACTACCACGGACGTACTAAAGTATAGCAACCTTAGTCCGATTTTTAAGAACCACGGTGATGGTCTCTCGAGATGAGTTTATTGGACTTACCATCTACGACTATTTTCGAACCACGGTGATAGTCTCTCGAGACGAGTTTATTGGACTTACCATCTACGACTATTTTACGCTATACCTGACGTCAACTCGGGTTAGTATTATTGTGGGTGCGGGACATTTTCGAGGGCATTACACCGGTGTAATGCCCTCGAAAATGTCCCGCACCCACAATAATACTAACCCGAGTTGACGTCAGGTATAGCGTAAAATAGTCGTAGATGGTAAGTCCAATAAACTCGTCTCGAGAGACTATCACCGTGGTTCGAAAATAGTCGTAGATGGTAAGTCCAATAAACTCATCTCGAGAGACCATCACCGTGGTTCTTAAAAATCGGACTAAGGTTGCTATACTTTTGTACGTCCGTGGTAGTACAGTGGGTTAGCGCGCGGGCCTGGTGGTGATGGTGGTGCATCACTAACCAGGGTTCGAACCCCACCCAAGGCATCTCAAAACCTGTGGGTTTTTAGGGGGGTTAAATTCCCTTCAGAGGTTCGTACCCCGCGCCAGGTACCAGGAATGGTTGATCCTAAAGGTAGCCTGGGGATAATTCCCATTCCTATTTAACCTGGAAAAACCTAGCATTTCATTTGGGACGTACTAAGCGATCAGTGTTCTTTAATTAACAGGCGACCTTGACTCTCGTAATTACCTTATTCAGATATTAAAACTCTAGTGATATCTAACGTTCGCCCACTGATTTGCGTTCTATGTATTTCTGAAACAAGGATATAAAACTTAGATCAGTACCCCCTGAGGTTACTAGAATTCCCGTGCACTAAAATACGCGTGTCTATTCTAGTCTGTGAATTACTACTTGTGCACCAGAGCCACCAGTAAGAAATCTAACAGTGAATATGATTCTATAAGTAACATTGATGGTCTTCGGTATATAAACCTGTTAAATCAAAGCCAGTGATCAGAAGATTAATACCTGAACGTTGGAAGTGGGAGACTAGGCTCCATCCAGATCCACTTATGCTAGTGTTGTTCGATTCTATTATATTGTCTTACACAAGTATTCTGCAGTGGTATATTAATAAACGTGATCGTGTAACTTGCTACCATGTGTTTCTTTGTGTTCTCTATTCCTCATATCTTGTATTGTGCATGCAGCCTTCTATACCCAGTCAATTAGAACTCACATTACCCAAGTTAAACCTGTAGAAAAACAGGGCATAACAGTAAGTAAAGAAAGAGATACAAAAATAAATAAGAATAATACAAATAAAAGATAATTAAGAAAAGGGAATAAGAGGAACATACGATAAAGATATGAGATGGAAAGAGAAGAAAAACATGTAGACGCCATCTAGTGTATAACCGGACAACTATTATTTATGAGTCCAGGGGGCAAAATGGCGGGAACCTAAGTCAAGCTCAGGAACCATAGCTTATGATCTGCTGTTGGAAAAAGACCCAAATGTTAGGTGAGAGACCTGGGAGGGAGGGAGGAGGGATACTGGCTCGATTTTGATAATTTTTCGTGAGGTTAGGTTTGCATAAAGAAGTCTCTCTCGAACAGCACATCATAAGGGGGGGTTGCTGTGCTGTCATAGGCCTGGGAGGGGGGTAGGTGGGGGTCTGGTAGGGGGTCCAGGGGACAAAATGGCGGGAAAATTACTATCTCGCTAGGTTTAGTGCCTTCTTTCTTTCTTCCTATCCGGCATTTTATTATCGCTCTCACGTCCTTACCTCTCCATTATTTATTTTAATTACTTTACTTACATTATTTTCTTTCTTTAATTGTTTTTTCCACCATTTTGAGCAGATTTTTTTGTCTCCAAAATGGCGCCCGATGTCGAGATATTGTCCCCAAAATGGCGTCTGTTATGCCATTCTATACGTCTTACAACCAGCTATATAACAAAAATGGTGCCGATATTTCTGGGCTATAGTAGTATTTTGTGTAGCCTTGAGACCCACACAGGGCTGTCCTTGGGCAGTATGGTGTGAGGGGGTTTGAGATTTTTTGTTTAAACATGGGGGGGGGGGGGGGGGGGGAAGAAAACTAATCCAAAAAAAAATCAAAGATCTTTATTATGCCATTATCTGCATTTCATATGTAGCCTATATAACTTTGTATTATGTTTTTTACACCAACAACTTCACATCTAAACTCAATTTATGAAATCAACAAAGACATGTGGCACTCCGAGGACTCGAACCTAGGATACTCACATCGAAATTCCGCGCACTATGCATTACGCTATCAAGACAGTTGAAGATGATATTATGCTGTCCCATTGGTGTATGTATGTATTTGTGTGTGTATTTTGTGTATCAATGTATGTGCGTATTATTGTTTTTATGTATGTTTGTAGGTTTATAAGTCTTGTGTGTATGCATGTGTCATGTGTGAGTGTATGTATAGTATATATGTCTTAAAAATGTGTGTGTATGAATGGTAATAAATAGATCAAACCAATAGGTCATACGAAACAAAATTATAAAGTTCTTCATCTATCTATCTATCTATTGCCTGACGCCGTGATCCCCTTCGAACCGCCCCCATGCACCTCTGTCCCCAGTCAGTCGACGCCCCTCCCCCCAACCAGCACCGCCTTCATTCATGTAGTTCCTCACTCCATCCTTCCACCTCATATTCGGTCTACCTCTCCCCCTCTGTCCCTCCACCTCGCTCTCGTACACCCTCTTAGTCATTCTCTCGCTTTCCATACGTTCCATATTATGGCCGAACCATCTCAAGTTGTTCCTTTTCACACTTTCCAGCACATCTACCTCCACACCACACCTCCTTCTTACTTCCTCATTAGTCTGTCTATCCCTCCATGTAATTCCGCACGCACTCCTTAAGTAATTCATTTCCACTGCTCTCACTCTTGGTCTGAGTCTCTCAACCAACGTCCATGCTTCGCTTCCGTAAGTCAGTGTCGGGATTACCACACTGTCATGCAAGGACTTCTTCACTTCCATACTGACCACCCTATTTCTTGTTACTGCTTTTAGCGTTCCTACAACCCTCTTCCCCTGTTGTACCCTCTCCCGCACCTCTTCATCCATAGTCCCATCTTTACTCAACACACTGCCCAGATACTTCATCTTCATCTTTATTAAAATATAAAATCAGTTGTACAAATACATGTATACAGTACATATTATTACAGAACAAAGATATAAGAATGGCCATAAATACATGTATACAGTACATATTATCACAGAACAAAGATATAAGAATGGCCATAAATAGATCATTTTACGCAGCTTAGGAAGAATCTATGGGCGTCGGGCTTTATTGAGATAGTGTATAACTGTATACCCATCTACTTTCTAGAGGTCCTTCCTAAGCTGAATAAAATTGTCATTACATTACATTAATGAAGTCAACGCACCAGGCGACAAAGGCCATATGGCACGAAATAGGTAAAGACGGGAAGGAAGTTAACTAAATATCATCGAGAACTCGAACATGATGAAGGAAGGACATAATACGGGAGATAGAAAACGAGGGAGATTCAGAAAGAAAATCTGCAAGACATGGCGGCCGGCGGAGGAAAGCCAGAAAAGGGAAGAAACGCGTGCGGGCAACGGAAAATAAGGGGCAATCGAGGAAAAGATGGGAGACAGAAAGCTGAACGGTACAGCGCGAGCAAAGAGTCGGAGGAGAACGGGACATTAAAAACGAATGGGTAAGTCTGGTGTGGCCAATGCGGAGACGGGCCAAAGCCGTCTCCCATCGGCGATTACGGTGGGAGGGATCAGACCACCCAGAAACGGACGGTTTGACAGAACGAAGTTTATTAACGGAGAGAGCGGACCACTGAGTCTGCCACCTCGACCAAAGAAACCTGGACAAGGCAGGGAAGAAATCAGAGGCCGGGACAGCAAGTGAGGAGCGGGTACCCCGCACGGCAGCAGAACGAGCAAGGCAATCAACCCGCTCATTACCGCAAACGCCAACGTGACTGGGAACCCAGCAAAAACGAACAAGCTTTTTGCGGACGGAAAGGCGGAAAAGCCATTCCTGAATGGAAAGAACTAAAGGGTGTAGAGCAGGGGAGGACTGTAAGAGAAGTAGAGCACTGAGAGAATCAGAGAACAAAGTAAAGGACGAGGAGGGGAAGGAACACATAAAACGGAGGGCAATAAAAATAGCATAAAGTTCAGCAGTTAATATACTGGCAACGGGAGGTAAAGAATATTGATACGAGCAAGTGGGAAAAAGGACGGCAAACCCCACGCCTACCGACGTCTTGGAGCCATCAGTAAACACAGGAGTGGTTGCAGCGTGAAGAGAGAGGTGATCTAAGAAACGAGACCGAAGAACGAGGGGAGAAGTAGAGGACTTGGAACAAGGAAGGATGGAAGGGCAAACCGAAGGACGAGGGAAAAGCCAGGGGGGAAAAGAGCAAAAGCGGAAAGGGAGGACGTTAGAAACAGGGAAAGAGCACGATGCGAGCAGCGAGAGCATGCGGACAGAAAACGGAGAACCAAGACGGGGGCGAGACGAAAAAGTAGCAACGACCGAAGGGGGAAGGGAAAGATGTGAAGATGGGAATTGTTGAAGGCGAGCGTAAGAACGAAGGGACAGGAGAGCCCGACGGCGATAAAGAGAAGGGAAACCAGACTCAGCATAGAGGCTTTCAACAGGAGAGGAACGAAAAGCACCAAGGGCAAGACGAAGACCAGAGTGATGAACAGAATCAAGAGCATGGAGAACAGAATCAAAGGCTGAAGAGTAAACTTGACAGCCATAATCCAACTTAGAGAGGACAAGAACCGTATGAAGCCGAAGAAGAAGCGCTCGATCAGCACCCCAAGTGAGGTGGGACAAGGACTGAAGAAGGCGGAGGCGGAGTAAGGCAGCAACCTTGAGAGAAGAAACATGAGCGCACCAATTAAGACGAGAATCAAAAGTAAGACCCAAAAAAGTAGTAGAGGAACGATAAGGGAGGGCAGTACCATAAAGAGTAAAGGACATCGCGCAGGATTTGGAGGTGGAAAAACGGAACCCGTGGCGGGTTGCCCATGAAGAAACAGCCAGAATAGCGGATTGGATAAAAAGACGTAAAGCAGCAATATCTGAGTCGGCTGCGTAAATCGCAAAGACGTCGACATACAAGGAAGACCGAACCCCGACAGGAAGAGAAGACACGATACCGTTGATAGCAATGAGAAAAAGGACGGTACTCAGGACACAACCCTGAGGGACACCTTCCAACTGAGGGTAAAGACGAGACAAGTGGGAAGCGACTCTGACACGAAAGGACCGAGAAGAAAGAAAATTCCGAATAAAGACTCCTAGATTACCGTAAATGCCACAAGAACGGAGCTGACGCAAAATGTGGTACTTCCAGGTAGAATCATAGGCCTTTTCGAGATCGAAAAAAACAGCAATGACAGTTTGACGACGAGCAAAAGCCGTCCTGATATAAGAATCCAAGCGAAGGAGGGGGTCAAGCGTACTACGAGCACGTCTGAACCCGAACTGGGAAGAAGACAACAAATGGCGCGACTCAAGAATCCACATGAGACGAGCGTTAATCATACGTTCAAAGAGTTTACACAGGCAACTGGTAAGGACAATAGGGCGATAGTCCTGTGGGGAGAACCAAGACTTGCCAGGTTTAAGAAAAGGTATGGTCAGGGCAGTACTCCAAGAGGGAGGGAAAACACCAGAAGACCAAATCTTGTTATAGAGAGCTAACAAGAAGACCAGAGCTTGCGAAGAAAGATGTTTGAGCATGAGATAATGGATACCATCAGGACCCTCAGAAGTGTTCTTACAGGCACGGAGAGCGGTGCGTAACTCAGTTGAGGAAAAAGGAGCATTATAGGATTCGTCAGAGGAAAGACTAAAAGTAATTGGAGTACTTTCCGCAACGACTTTAAGCGAGTGAAACTCAGCAGAGAGGTGAGAACCACTGCTAACGGAGCTAAAGTACGAGCCCAATCGATCAGCAATTGTTTCGGAGTCTGCCACAGAAACACCATCAATGCGGAGGACTGGAGCACGGAAGGGAAGATGTTTACCAGAGATCTTACGAATACGTTTCCAAACCGAAGCGACAGGAGTGCGAGACGTAATAGAAGAAACATAGGACTCCCAACTCCGGCGTTTAGCGGCTTTGGTAGTACGACGGAAAAGAGCAGACGCACGGCGAAAGAGAAAAAATGACTCCTGAGAAGCAGGGGTGAGACGCTTACGGCGAAAACTTTTCCAAGCCGCCCGTTTAACCCGGAGGGCCCTGGAACACTCAGGAGACCACCAAGGGACGCATTTAGACGAGAAAGGGCGAGACGTCCGGGGAATGGATGGCAAAGCAGCACCGAAAACCAGATCCAGAAAAAACGAGAGCATGACACGGACCGACGAGAAAGGAGGAGGAAGCAAAGAAGGAACAGTAAGGGAAGCGAAAGAAGACCAGTCCGCCCGCTGGAAGCACCAACGAGGGGAGTTAGGAGTAGGAGAGTAGGTAGTCAGAGAAAGGAGAATGGGAAAATGGTCGGAATTGTGAGAATTCTCGAGAACTGACCAATGAAAATCAAGGGAAACTGAAGGGGAACACAGGGAAAGATCGATACAGGAAAACGTACGAGTCCGAGCATCAAAATTGCCGACCATTAAAATCACCAAGGACTAAGAATGGAGTGGGCAACTTAGATAAAATCCCGGAGAATTCGGAAAAATCGATGGGAAGAGAAGGCGACAAATATACAGAAACCACTGTCAACCAGCGGTCAAGATAGACTCTAGCAAAGGTGCAAGGGAAATGAGTAGAAAAGGACAGCTCTTCAAAAGGGACAGAACGATGAATAAGAAGACAAGTATCATGGAGAGAGTGGGGAGAACTATAAAAAGAGTAATGAGGAAAGGGAACAGGAGAAGAGAAAAGACGAGTCTCCTGAAGACAAACGACCTTAGGGGAGTGAAGAGAAAGAAGAAAACTTAAGTCAATCCTTTGAGCATTAAGACTACGAAGATTCCACTGCAAAATGGACATAAATAAAGAAAAAGAATAAAGAAACTAAGAGGAGACTAAAGGACGAAAAAACAACGAAAACAGACAAAAGAAAACCATAAAAGGAGGCAAAAGCCACCGAAAATAAGAACGCACAGAAAAAGAGGAAGGACACACATAGAAGGAAAGAAATATACACAAATAACAATAAAGGAAAACACACACACTTATGTACAACTAAGAAAAGGTGAATGAGGATAACGTGGAGAAGTAAAAGGAGGCAAAAGCCAACAAAAAAAGAAAGGGAAGAATACACACTTATGCACAACAATGAAAAGTCGGATGGGCGAAAAAAAAAATTAAAGACAAAAAAAGAATAAAAAGAAAACGCGTACAAGAGGGAAGAAAAGACGAACACTATATACAACATATTTACAAAATACAGGTAACACCGTGGGTGGAAAATATAGCCAAGAGAGGCTAACGATGGGAAATAAGAGCAGGAATTGGAGAAGACGTTGAAGGGGAAGACTGGAAACCGGGGGGCATAGGGAGGTCTAACAGAGAAAGAGGAGAGGAAGGAGGAGGGCCGGAAGAGGGAGGAAGGACGGACGGCGGGCGGGAAGAGAAGGAGGGGGTAAGGGCAGGAGGAGGAAGAGGGGGAGGGTCAGGAGGAGGGCCCGGAGGAAGGCCAGAAGGGGGAGTGGAGGAAGAGGACGGGGCAGGGGAAGGCGGGAGAGGGGAAGGCGGGAGAGGGGTAGGGGGGAGAGAAGAGGGGGTAGGATGAACTTCGGCGTGAACAGTAGAAGGTGGTGGGTGGGAAGAACGGATAAATTCGTCAATCTGAGGTAGGGTTTCGTAGGAGAAATCTAGGGATGCAGGGACGGGAGGAGGAGGAGACTGGACGGAGAGAGGAGAAAGGGAAACAGAAGGAGAAGGAGGCGACTTCTTCTTCTTCTCGCAGGGACTGGAGCACCGCACATCACGGAGACCACCCTTACGTTTAAAAGAGGAAGCGGGCGAGGAAGAACGGAGCACAGGAGCCCGTTTGGTAGAGGAGAAGGGAAGTTTAGAGCGAGGAGGAGATTTGGGGCGACTAGAAGAGGAAGATGACGGAGAACGGGGGGGAGGCTTGGAACGGTGAGAGCGTGGAGGGAGACTAGAAGAGGAGGAACAAGGAAGAGAGCAAGAGGAAGGGGCAGAAGTAGGAGAAGGACTGAGAACAGAGAAAGTGTTAGACAAAGGGACAGAAAAGGAAGAGACGGAAGGACGAACGGAGGAGACTGAAGAGGAGGAAGGAGAAAATCCAGGAGAAGCACCGGTAGAAGGAAGGGAGGCAGATGACGAAACTGGTGCGACCGGGGGGACGGAGGGAGCGGAGGCGGTGGAAGGAACCGAGGAACCAGAAAAAGGGGGGGGCGTGGCAGAGGGAGGCAAGGAAGAGGAGGGAGGAGACAGAGTCTTGGAAAACGACTGAGGGGTGAAGCCCAAGCGACGAGCCTCTTGGCGGGCTGCGGTGAGCGTAAGGCCGTGTCTCGCTTTGAGGACAGCAACCTCAGACTCGAACAGATGAATGGGGCAAAGCTTAGAGTCGGCCGAATGAGACCCGCGGCAATTAAGGCAGAACTGGGACGTTGACTGACATCCGCCAACGGCATGTCCGGACTGCGCACAGCGCGGGCAGAGTGGGCACTCAGCGGCTGTACGGCAGAACTTAGCCGGGTGGCCGAAACGCCAGCAGCTGCGACACTGGAGTGGACGGGGAAGAGACGCAGTCACGGGGAGGCGAGTACCACCGACAATAACATGGGCAGGAAGGGAAAGCCCATCAAAAGAGATCTTGGCAATGTTAGCGGGATGGCGGCGAAGGTCGCGAGGAGGGATAGTGTAGCACACCACACTAACCACCTTGTGGTCTTGAGCGACAACGATGTCCTTGACGAGGTCGGCGCAATCCGCGAAAGGACGACCCCCGAGACGGATGGAAGCGGGGATCAGGACAGTCCCTGTACAGGAGTTGAGTCGTTGATCTTTTTGAGCCGGGATGGGGGTGCCAGAACAATCGACGAAAGAGGACATAGCAGTAGCCTGAAGTTCGTTTTGGACGGTAACAAGACGGGAGGCATCATGGCGGGAGTGGAAGGTGACATCCTTTCCCACCTGTTGAAGGAGACGCAGGTGGAAGAGGAGGTCATCACCGGCTAGAGGCGCAGAAGCAGGGATGGAGAAAAACTTAGTAAAGGAAGGAGGTGCAAAGAGAGAGGACATAGGGAGGACCGAGGAGCGAGGACGAGAAGAGGACGAAACTGGAGAAGAAGAGGAAAGAGAACGAGGGAGGGAGGGCAGAAAAGGGTCGAGGGTGACAAGACTAGAGGGAGAAGAGGAAGAAGAGGAAGACGCAGAAATAACTACAGGAGAGGAGATGAAATCCTGGGTAGTGGAGGGCGGAGAAAGACGTGACGAAGACGGAAGGGTAGGAGAAGGATTCGGAACGGTAATGGACGAGAGGGACGAGCGACGACCGAGGGATAGTTCAGCGGGCCGGTCGAGAGCACCCAAAACCATCCCCGACTCACCGTGCTCCCGCGGTGAACCGGACAGACAGCCAGACAACAGACCCCCAAGTGGCAGGCTGCATGCCACAAGGGGCTCACTCACCGGAACCACTAAAGCAGAAGCCATAAACAGGGAAGAACAGGGAAAAAAGCATAAGTCGTCACCAAAACAAGAGAAAAGGGGGTAAAGCATGGAAGAAGATACTGCGGTTACCAGGTGCCCCTGGCAACGAAAGGGAGAAAGACCTCCGCAGGGCCACGAAACCCAGAATGCGGCCAATTGAGATGGGACAGGTCTCGGCTTTGAGCTAGGGACCTTGTACAACCCGGGCATTTGTCCTGCAGCTTTGTCCCATGGAGAACGGGGCCGGCGTAGTCACCTGACACACTCACTGGGAAGAGAGAAGAGAGTCAGAAACCCCAAAGCATCCCTATAGTGCCTATCCTCCAGCAACGAGCCTTGCGAGCCCTCGCCGGCAGCACCTGTCGCCAGGTGGACTCTGCCAACTCAGCAGTGATCAGAGACACCAAGGCGAAGCCCGAAGGAAACTAGAACCTCCGAAGCAGTTAAAGAGAAAGGAAGGAAGCAAACAGGGAAGTCAACCGGAAGGGAAGGGAGGGACGGGACCACAAAAGTTCAAGGGTGGGAGACCGGTCTCGGATGGCAGCCCCAGGAGAAAGCGGAAGAGGGAAAAACGAAAACTAGAAAGGAGGAGAAAGAAAAGGACATGACAAAATTAGTTGGAGGTGATAGGGAGAGCGGCCAAGAACCTTGGCCGCCCCACCTACAAGCCCGGAAGCCCCCAAACGGCGGCAACGAGTCATGTGGCAAGGGGGAATAAAATTGTCAAAAGGTATAAATAAACACTGCAGTAAAAGTAGGTAAGTAGGTACTGGATCCCTAGAATTTTGTTTAACCAACTATCCAGACGTGGGGATAACTTATTCACTCTAGAAGGGAAAATTGTGATCACCCCCCAAAACGGTAGGTGGGTGGGTGGGTGGGTAGGTAGGTAAGTAAGTAATTAGGTAGGTCGGTAAGTAAGTAGGTAGGTAGGAAAGTAGGTCGGTAAGTAGGTAGGTAGGAAAGTAGGTCGGTAAGTAGGTAGGTAGGTCGGTAAGTAGTTAGGTAGGTAGGTAGGTAGGTAGGTCGGTAAGTAAGTAGGTAGGTAGGTAAGTAAGTAGGTAGGTAGGTAAGTAAGTAGGTAGGTCGGTAAGTAAGTAGGTAGGTAAGTAAGTAGGTCGGAAAGTAGGTAGGTCGGTAAGTAGGTAGGTAGGTCAGTAAGATGGTAGGTAGGTCAGTAAGTAGGTAGGTAGGTCGGTAAGTAGGTAGGTAGGTCAGTAAGTAGGTAGGTAGGTCAGTAAGTAGGTAGGTAGGTCAGTAAGTAGGTAGGTAGGTCGGTAAGATGGTAGGTAGGTAGGTAGGTAGATAAGTAGGTAGGTAGGTCGGTAAGAAGTAGGTAGGTAGGTAAGTAAGTAGGTAGGTCGGTAAGTAAGTAGGTAAGTAAGTAAGTAGGTAAGTAAGTAAGTAGGTAGGTAGGTAAGTAAGTAGGTAGGTAAGTAAGTAGTTAGGTAGGTAAGTAGGTAGGTAGGTAGGTCGGTAAGTAAGTAAGTAAGTAGGTAGGTAAGTAGGTAGGTAGGTAGGTAGGTCAGTAAGTAAGTAGATAGGTCGGTAAGTTGGTAGGTAGGTAGGTAGGTAAGTAAGTAGGTAGGTAGGTAGGTAGGTAAGTAAGTAGGTAGGTAGGTAGGTAGGTAAGTAAGTAGGTAGGTAGGTAGGTAGGTAAGTAAGTAGGTAGGTAGGTCGGTAAGTAAGTAGGTAGGTAGGTCGGTAAGTAAGTAGGTAGGTAGATAAGTAACTCGGTAGGTAGGTCGGTAAGTAAGTAAGTAGGTAGGTAAGTAAGTAGGTAGGTAGATAAGTAAGTAGGTAGGTAGATAAGTAAGTAGGTAGGTAGATAAGTAACTAGGTAGGTAGGTAACTATTCCCTACACACCTGGAGTATGCACCCTTCATTCGTCAACCTCAAAAACTCATCCGCCTATGCCCTAAACAAAATATATTAGTAACATACACCTTAAACACCTGCGACCACAAGGCATTCAAACACTCGCCAACATATCAAACTACAGCTATTTACACAACATAATACAGCACCAAACATCTGGAAGCATGGTGTCATCATCACAATCCCCAAACCAAACAAAGACCCTCACGCTACCCTCCTCACACCGCCCCATCACTCTCCTTTTATTATTATTATTATATGAGATGCCGAAGTCTCCAACCAGGGTGCAGAAACACCATCAAGATCAATCCACACAAAACACCCGGAGGCACTGGAGAGGGACTATGGCAACTTAGGAAAAAATAAAAACATACACTGTATACTGTACTGTACATATACACATATTAAACACAGATAACATATTATGCAGTGGATATCAAGCTTAAATATAATAGAATAAAATAGAATAAAATAAGTTTAAAAATTAGAATTAATGCTGCAAAAAAGCATTAACTCTAGACTTAAAAATGGAGATATTAGCTGAATTGACTAGCTCATTTGGCAACTTATTCCACAAGTCAACCATGGCCGGCACAAAACACCGTGAAAACTGTGTAGTAGAAAAATTAACACAGCTCATGGCAAGATAATTAAGATTGCTTGTGAATCTAGTTGCACGAGCCTGGACATAGGGCCCAGGCAGAACCCCATGTAAGGGATGCCGAGGGTTGTTAAAAACTTTAAATAAAAGACTAAGGGCACCAACTTTACGTCGATGACACAGATCAAGAGACAAATTAGGTAGAATAAAACTGATGGAATTTAGCGACCTGTCAAGCAACTTGAGATGGCAGTCAGCTGCTGACAACCAGACAGGTGAGCAGTACTCGAAATGTGGCAAAATAAAAGCATAAAAAGACTTGATAACTGTGGCATCACAAGCAAATGTTTTATAAACCTTGCGAAGCAGACCAATTTTTTGGGAAATGGAAGAGGAGAAAGAACGAATATGCTTTTCAAAAGTAAGTTTGGGATCAAGAGTAACTCCTAACAAACGCAGAGTATCCACATTCTCAATTTGCTCGCCAGAAACTTGTAGATAAGGATGGGGAGGATCCAAGGTACGAGATCTGCTGATGATAATGGAGTGTGTTTTACTAGCATTAAGTTTCATGCCCCAAAGTTCACACCATGATGTAATTTTGGCTAAATCCCTATTCAGAGCAGTAGCAATTATGTGTCGATCTATTGGTGATGCAATTGACGCATATAAAGTTGTATCATCAGCATAGGAGATTAGTTTATTTTCAAGCTCGGAACACAGGTCAGCAGTAAAAATAATAAAAAGCAAAGGCCCAAGGACACTGCCTTGTGGAACACCAGAAACAACAGTAACAGAAGGGGAATGACACCCATCAATGACCACAGACTGAGATCTTTTCGTCAAAAAAACTTCAAAGATCCTTAATTGCCACCAATACCAATGAGCTGTAACTTAAACAGAAGTGCTTTATGGTTGACTAAATCAAAAGCAGAACTAAAGTCAATAGCCACGACGCAAGACTCATGTCCCTGGTCCAATGAAGATTGCAAGTCATGGGTGAGTGTCAGAAGTGCATCACATGTACCCAGTCCCTTACGAAAACCAAACTGTGAGTTTGGTATCAAATTATGACTATTACAATAAGAGGAAAGGCGTCTGGACAAAAGCCTCTCATAGAGCTTGGATAGGATAGGTGTAATGGAGATAGGGCGATAGTCATTAGGAGATGATGAGGCAGTATTTCCCTTTGATATAGGAGTGATAATAGCCTTACGCCAGCAAAGAGGAAAACTACCCGATTTCAAAAGCAACCTAAACACCACTGCCAATTTAGGTGCCAAGACCACTGCAACCTTTTTAAAAAAAGAGAGGGAAAAACCCATCCGGGTCTGTGCCACCATAGGTATCAAGATCCAGCAAGTACCTTTTCAGTTCAGCTGATTTGAATGCCATTGAATTGAGGTTGGGTCTAGGGAAACATGTCAATGGCAAAGACAATTCCTGATTACTCTGCTTATTAATAAAAATATTAGATAGAATATTGGCCTTCGATAATGGATAAAAAGAGATGGAGCCATCAGAATCACAAAGAGGAGGCATGGAGGAATCTATTCCAAATAAAGAGGATTTCAAAGCGGACCACCATTTATGAGGCTGTGTAGCTCCTGCCAGAACATCCTGAAGATGGGAGTTATAATCCCTCTCAGCACCATCATAAACTCTCTGCGCAGCTGCCCTTTTAAAAACATAATTTTCCCAATGCAAGGGGGTTTGATTACGCCTCCATAGACGATATGCAGCCTGTTTGTCATCAAATGCACACTTGCAGTCATCATTAAACCATGCTTTATCCCTGATACGAGATTTAATTGTCTTTGATGGAACTCTTTTGCGAAGGATACCAAGAAGGGAATTGTTGAGAGCTGAAACCGGGTCATGAGATCTTAGTATGTGATTCCACTCAATATTACAAACATCATTACAAACGTTGTCCCAGTTAACCCGGGATTTAAGGTAGACTTTACGTGAGAGAGTAATATCAGGAACAGAAAAATAAAGATTAATTTTACACATGATGGCATTGTGGTCGGAAGTGCCAACAGGTACAAGAACGGAGGTTTCTACAACGCCAGGAATGTCTGTTAGTACTAGATCAAGACAATTTCCAGACATATGAGTAGGTCCTTGGATTAGCTGTTCACAACCAGATAAGTTTGCAAAATCCAATGCAGCATGACCATTTCTATTAGTTGGAGAGACCGAGTTCAACCACTCTTGATGATGCGCATTGACATCACCAACAAAAATAAAAGATGATTTGACATCTACAGACTGTATTGAAGCCATGGCTGTTAAAAGGCAGTCATATATGTCATTGTTAACATCAGGATTTCTGTACAGGCTAAAAATGTAATGATTATGATACTTGCTGGAAACTTTAACTAACTGCATCTCATGGCATTTACAAATATGCTTAGTTAAGTGCTGAGCATTATACCCAGATCTAATATACAAGCTCATTCCACGAGCACGAGGAATAGAATCACGCCGAATAAGAACTGGTTTACCGAAGTTAGGTATAAGAAGTTCAGAATAATCTCTATAACCAGAGACAAGGGTTTCAGAACTAAAGACAATATCATAATCAACAGATGCCAATGTAAGATCCTTGATGTTCTTATAGAGACCACGAATATTGGAATAAAATACACGACAACTTGTAGCAAGTTGTCTGCGAGGACCGGGATTAACTTCTATATCACCGGACAAAAGTAGAAACAAAAACAGAAAAAGTTGAAAGCAATCCATATACAAATACATAAAGATGGATATAAACAACTCAAAAGATACCGAACGCCTCAACAACTAACCACCTCACATTCCCCTACCTACATCACAACACAGCTTTAGGCCACTACACTCTACCCTTATTACAGACTTCACACAAAAAGTTTTCTATCTATCTATTTACTCTGGCCCAATCCCCATTTATCTATTTTTTTTTCTGGAGGTGCTCGATTTAAGACAGCCCGAACAGGGCTAATTCACATACTGTACTGTACATCTAGGTCACCTAGCAGAAGACCCGGAGACCAGGGATCACCAAGGTCACTCCAGCTCCCCGGGGCCCCCGACCACCAAGAGAAGTTCCGGTCTCAGCAGGCAGACATGCAGCGAGCCTGCCCACCACACTTCCAGGCGCACCCTTCATATTTACCGGCTCCCAGGGCCAAGTGCCTGCCTGACGGTATTACCTAGCCCAACTGGCGCCCGACCCCTTCTTCCAAATAACCACGTTTTCACTCGTCTATTCACAAGCATTATCCATTTATTCCTGTTTATTACGACTTCCTTTTTGATGGCAACAGCTAGGCCACCACACAGAACACTTCTCGTTACAATTGACATTAGTAAAACTTTTGGTGCCATTCCCCGCCACAACCTTACAAATAGTTTTACATTACAATATAAAACAAAATTCTTAACACAAACATGCACAATAACACAAAAAGATGGCTGGCCAACTATCTAGCAGGCAGATGTGCCCATGTAAGATTTGCTGGCCTGTCATCGAACTTCAGAAATTTCATAAACGTAGACCCTCAGGATCCGTCTTGTCACCAACACTTTTCAATCTATACATGCACGACTTACCCATACCCCACACACAGCCACAGCCACACACGCACACAACATAACACTTAAACACTCACATGTACACATCGAGACACAAACACAGCCGCACAACTCCTCCAACCGTACCTCAACACACTACACAACTGGTTCACCACAAACACTCAAGATAGTTCCAGCAAAATCTACAGCGACCCTTCTCACAAACTGGACAGGAAAACACAGACATATCCATCATCTCACCTTAAACACATACACACACACCCAAACTCCTTGATGTCAAATATGATACATCAATGTCATTTAAACAAGCATAAAAACAAACTGACACCAATACTAAACACCCTCAAGTCACTTGCTCACCCATTAGGTACCACCACAGTATATAAACTACACTACACGGCAGAACATCCACACACACCAAGAAATATCAAAACAATACCTAGCACTCGTTATCTTCACTCCCCCTTGCCCACCCCAAGAAGTCCATCCCTCAGAAACCCTCCTTTCCCGTGAAGACAGAGTCCACCTGGCTAGGCTGTGATATGGGCACCATCCAGCTCTTCTGAGTTATCAGAAGAGGCCGGACGGCTCTGTCCAGGTTGAAACACAACACCGCACACACACATTATGGAAGACTGCATAACACACAACACACACCTTGAGAACTTTGTGGGAAAACTTAGTCTCAGCCGTGGGCTTCCATAAGAGCTCGGGGCCTAGGGAACGACTAAACTCACAAATTACTAGAGTAATCCAGCAAATATTTCTACCATTTAAGAAAGGTCAGTCAGGAATGTGTGTGGAACATCTACATCCCATTTTGTCTAACCTTTCTTGAGTTACAGAGGTTAGGATATAAATGTTCTGGTCTACCTACTTGCAACAGGGTACAG
>JBAKBP010009635.1:0-82560 GCA_037953745.1 Lithodes maja
CTGTGATGTAAAAGGCCCCTGACTTTTCACATACGGTGCGGTGTAAGGTTTGGATTCAGTTTTAGTTTCATGGCTCTTCTGTTTAAATGTGTCATTGCTACGGGGAGGGGGAGGATAACGGTCCCTAGCACTTGCATCGTACTTCTGTGAGGACCCGCAACTCCGAATCAACGACAGCCGTAGATCAGCCATTTCTGCTGCTTCTACTAGAGTTCTTGGGTTTTTCTCCTTTAAGTTCAAAGTTAGATCACCGCCCGTGCTCTTAAAGAACTGCTCCAACATCATTAACTGCTTAACCCGGCAAGCGCGATAGGCCTCACGGAAGGCTTCCTATAGGGAACGCGATAGGCCTCACGGAAGCAAGACCATATAAAAAGCTTTCCAAAAAAAAAAAGGGCCTATCAAAAAAAAAAAATTGTCTCTAGGTGAGATAATTCCCCTCCAGTACTCATCCATGTAAAACTCACCCACCCCCCTCCCCTCCTTCCCCACCTTATTCCCCCCTCCCTCCCCTCCTCAATTATCACCTATTTTCCCTCTTATTATCATCATTTATCGGTTATTTTTCTCTCCCGCGATAATGTAGCACAAGTGGGTTGCAGAAAAGATCGATATGTAACACCCAGACACCAGCCCACACCGCCCCGCTCGTCTCAGTTACCTCACAGACAGCGAGAGAGGAGGGTTGCCTGCAGCTCTCTCTCGCCTGACATTACGACCGGGTGGCCAATATCTTCGTTTTTCACCACCCAAATGCTTTTCCCACTTATTTTAGCACTCTTGAAGGTTCATATATACATCATATATGTAAAATAAAAGCATACCGAAAACAAATAATGGTCTATATTGTAAATATAACGAATTCTGTCAGAATCCAAGGCTAGAAATACACAAATAACTACCCTAGCCCCTAGGTCTATTTAGCGCTTGTCAGGTTAATCCCATCAAATGTTGTTACCTTCTCAGATCGGAGCCAGTTCTCCATAGCATCGGACAAGTCCCGGGCGTGTTCCAAAAAGGTGCTATCTCTTCCTTTAGTTACACCCCGGAACTTCAAACGGTACGTTTCTGGTTGCAGTTCGTAAGCCCTCAGGACAGCCTCCTTGAGATCCTCATACACAATACATAACTCCAAAGATAACGCATCGTAGGCTTTAAGACCCTTGCCTATTAATCTAGAGGATACAAGTGCTGCCCATTTATTCTCTGGCCACTGATGTTCCTGGCACTTCTTCTCAAAGCGTGCGAAAAATTATGTTACACCACTCTCATCAAACACCGGAACCAGTTTCAATAAGTGCGAGAGAGACTGCTCATGAACACGGTTACCAGCCCCAAGTCGCTGTCCCGTTGTCTCTACTCGCGACTTCTCTACGTCCATGTCGGCACAGTACCTAGTCGACTCTAAATCAGCTTGGATTTTTGCTAGCTCTATGTGCTGCTGACTGATAGTTTTTCTCTCTTCTATCTTGGCTAATTCTATTTGCTGCTGAAGCTGAAGCTCAGATGCCCTATGTTGCTGCTGAAGCTCACATGCCCTTTGTTGCTCCTCAGATACCCTGATAGCCTTTCTCTCTTCGATCTTAGCTAATTCGAGTCGAAACAATAATTCTGGAGATAACCCTTGAGGAGGTGAAGGTGCTACAATGTTTGAAATTACCGGTGGTCCCCCCAGGGGCAACCCAACCTGCCAGTCACCACCCAACTGTGGAAGCGTACCCGGGGTCGGCAAACCACTGGGATGACTGGGAGTCGAGTGTAGGGGACGCATGGCCGAAGGGCTCTGAGCACTCAACCCATCTCGCTCACCAGTCACCCTGCCCAGTACACACGTTATCAAGTTATCCCTGGTCATGCTGCTAGTAACCGCATGACCGATAGCTGTGGCCAGGCATTGAAGACCGTACCGATCCATACCCTCCAACCGCTCGGCAGTAACAGGCCATTGCAAAAATATCCTAGCATCCTCCTCACAGTTCACCTGATTAACCATATCATCATACTGCTGTTCCTCAGTTTCGACATTACGTACTGTGTCTCCATTCTCCTCTGATCCGGTATAAGACATGATGCTCACAAATTTCCCACCTCAATATTCAGAAAAGAAGCACCCCAAACTCTTATACCTCAATATACACACAAAAATTCTCGGAAATACTCAAGGGCTATACTATGTTGCAAAAAAAAAATTATTCTTGCTGATCCCCGTAAAATATTCCCCAAAACAACAAATGTTCCCTGCTAATAAATGTAGGTTCACCAAATCCTAGGTAAGGTCGCCATTTGTTACGACTGAGGTTTAAATATATCAGGGCTCTTATTCATTGGACTAGTAATGGCATAAATGCTACAACGGAAAGCGCTAGATCCAACCTCTGATGTATATTCCCAGTGAACAAAGAACACAAATACTCTACAAAGTTCTATATGTAATAATAGGTTATTAAACTCTCAATAAATGTGCGTCTACTCTAGGCTTAATGTTATGTGAAAACAGCCTATTACTACCTATAACCGAAGGTGCTTGGTTATGGTATGCAAAGTAAGGTGGTAAGAGAAGTTACAGCTTACGTTACTTTAATCAATAAATGTCAGGCACTCCTGCATGAAAGAAAGTGCACTAAAGTCCTTCAACACCAACAAGGAATCTTCTTTAACCCTCCATTCCCGGAAGGGCTCTTGAACGCCCATAAAAAAGCATATAACAGGTACCCGGAAGGCCTCTTAAACACCCATGACGTCACAGCCTGTGAGCTTGGTGTGTGAGGCGTCGGTCCGACGCATGTAAACAACAGCCGGCTGGACCGACGCTCCGCATCTCCGGCCACAAGAAGGAGAGCGTCGCTTGTTCGTGTGCGCCTGTATGTTGTTGTTAAGTATCGAAAAGTGGTGTAAAGTGGCTGTTTTGGCCATAAAGTTATCTCCAATGAAATCATCATCACAGCTCAACCAGTTGACTTAGAGAGCTCTACTTAATGCCATTCTACAGGTAAATAACACAGCTACGCTTGGGGATGCGCGGGAATGCGGGAAGCAGTCTGATTAACGAATATACGGTAGCCTAGCCTAGACGTTTTTCGGCCAAAACACCCGGGTTTCGAGGAATATATATGTAATACATAACCGGGGCTGGAGGGTTAAATGTTAGATGCTATAAAGATCCTCGTATCGGAAATGGAACCCAAAAAGGCAGGCAGCGGAACAATGCTCGTGCAGGCTATGCGCACAAAAAGGCAGAATATATAATGCCGTCGGAGCCAAGAATATCCTAAACACTACAACAATAATAATGATCGCCACAACAATGCAGTATTCCTCTCAACAAAAAGAGCCTAAGTCGTTTGTGTCTCAATACATCAAACTAGGCTGCGAAATGCTTGTGTAATCATAAATGGGTATGCATAAAAAGAGTACTTGGTTGAATATACTTAATGTCTACTATGATTGATAAAGTCTAGCTAGAGTCAATGATACGAGATACTGGTGCGCATGGCATGCCGCATAGCCTAGTGTAAATCTCAAGTCTGTGCGTCAAATATTACGTTATAATGAAGGGTAGCTCTCTTGAGAAACCTTAATACCGAAGTATTAAGCGTTCTCCTGACGTACCTCAAAGAAAAACAACCGAGCTTAGAACAGTGCAGAATGGTATAGGCAAAAAGCCCTCATTCATGCATGCTCTACTCTCAATGGCACACAGAATAGAATTTACTCAATCAACTCCAGTTCTCAGGTATGTCGTGCAGCTTTTAACTAAAGCCAGCACTCATAGGAAACAATACCTTATAATATCAGACTCCTAGTCTAGCATTATCTAATCCAGCAGAACACTAATAATTATAGGAAGCAGTACTGAACTATATGAATGCTAACCAATGCTTCGTGATCAACTTATCTTAACAACTAACATACATAGGTTATATCAGACCTTAACGCACAATACAACTGGCCAGCATGAAGCTGATTTTGCAGAGTTAACCAGAGGGGATATAGAATTAATAAAAGGTGGTGAAAGATATGGAAAAAGAGAGAGGTAGGCAGAGGAAAAGATTCTCAGGTGCAGAGCGGGGAACAGGTATCGAGGGATAAGAGGGATGCCTTCTAGAAACCAGATCTGAGGGAGAAAGTGGCGAGAGGGCTGTATATATACTTAGCACTAGCTCGAGCCGCGTGGGAAAAAAGCGGTAACAAGTCCTCCAACCAATACTAAAGAAGCCAGCCAAGCATGACGTCACAAAGCATGGTAAAAAAACTCCCTCAAAGAATCCCCACGAGGCCAGCCAGCTATGACGTCATCGAGTATAGCAAAACACTACGCGCCTCCTCTCACTCTGTTCTACTCTCTCTTTCTCTCTCTCAATTCCTATCATTACTACTTAATGATAAAACATATAATTTACAATTAAATATATAAAGCCTTGACATGGGTGAAAACAAAGAGCCTTTCTGGACTGCCCATGACACAAGCTTTCATATGAAAAAGCACACAACAATACACAAACTGTGGCCACATCCACTGTCCTGGCGATCCTAGCGAGTCACTGTAGGACAAGCCATGCGGTTCTAACGGAGTGGTTAACGTCACACGTATGACGAACGAAATTAAAGGAAACTATTCACATGGCATAAAATCACAGCGACAATCACAACAAAAAAATCAACAGAGATCAATTATAGACAAGCAAAACAAAAATTATCGGACACAATTAATTCTCAAAGCGAATTGTAAAACTAAATATAATGAAACAATGTGGGGCGCACGAGCGATGGGAAAAGGAATTCACTTGTTTACACAGGGAGGTCCACCTGATACTCTCCCAGGATGTGACTTGACCACCAGGGGAAAGAAAAAAAGAAAAGAACATTTCCCGAGTGATGCTAATTTTGTACGAACACAATAATTGTGTTCGTACAAAATTAGAATCACGGGAGAATGAAGGATTTATTGTATAATAATTATACAATAAATCCTTCATTATCCATGACATCTAAATCAGAAACTGGTCCTGTATCACGGTCGCCACTTGTAATAGAATAGATCTTATGACTAATAGGTTACTGTAACACTTGCCCATTATCTAGGAAATAAATCTATATGTTGATAGTGTCGTTACTTTGGATCATCAAAATAGACAAATATCCCTTGTGAAATTAAGACAACAAATGTCCCAGAACATGCTATACATTTATATCTATACTGACTCGATGCTGTAATATATTTGAAAAGAAAATTGCAATTCCCAGCTTGCGGGATATTAGAGTACACAGATTTATTGTAATGATAGGTATATATTGATAATAATTGTATTCTTAACGTTAGCAAGAATGAAAGAAACAAGAATTCTTACTAAAATTGGTTTTATTGAATAGCGACACTGAAATTGCATTAAGAAAAGAGACAATTTCATTCACACACTCTGCCACTCAATCTAACCCACTTACCTAAATATAATTACCCAGTATTATAACTACTCCTAAGATTACCCCAAATCATTATACTGATTACTGCTAGTCATATGAAATCTCACATCAACCAACCCTTTAGCCTACTGTGATACTGATAACGTCTAGCCCAGCAAATGACCGCCTGATCGAATAAGCACGAGATTTTCCCACACGTCCATCACACTCACTCTCTCTCTCCACTCTCACCTCCTCACCTCAGTCACGTAACTCGCTAGACTAATAAGAGTTGCCTAATTTACCTAAGACATGCGCATGGGGGTATGAGACACCACACGCCTGTGCACACGTATTTGAGCTGTTTCCATCACTTACATCGTTATTTTACCATAAGTAGCATTAATACTTATCCATGTGCGCCTATTTTAGGTTGATTATAAAGGTATTAACCTGTTACAGCAATAAAACAATTGGAAACAGCGTTTGGATGTTCAAAATCGGCGATACAGGCCGGGAGTTACATAATGTATGGCTGAGGCAACCTCCCTCCCCTCCTCCCCTCCCCTTGTCTGGAGAGACACTGTTACGCAATAGTCTCTCTCTCGCTCTTTCCCACGCTTGGTAACAGTGATGACAATGCCCTGCTACCAACTCGCTAATGTTAGCACGAAAATAGACCACAGAATAAGGGAATAACAGGGAAAATAGGTGATAACTGAAGGAGGGGAGGAGAGTGGGGAAGGAGGGGATGTGGAGGAGTGATATTTGGCATGACCCAGGGGCAAAAATAAAAAAAAAAAAAAAAAATGGGGTGTTTTAAATGGAGTTTTTTAGGCCCAGGATCTTAAGAGTCATCCCGCAGTCACCCGGGGAAACTCTTAAGAATCTTCCCGCACTTGCCGGGTTAAAGGGTCTCAAAAAGGGCAGTACGACAAGACCTAGGGAGACAAGCCTACAATCCTCTGGCGGTAGCCATCACCCTCTGTGGGGCAAGATGCTACGGCGTTACTCACCAACACACACCACACACACGTGACTCACTAGACTAATGAGAGTTGTCTAATTAAAGAGTCTCAAAAAGGGCAGTACGAAAAGCCCTTCAAGCCGACAATCCTCTAGCGGTAACCATCACCCTCTGTGGGGCAAGATGCTACGGCGTCACTCACCGACACACACGTGACTCGCTAGACTAATGAGAGTTGTCTAATTAAAGAGTCTCAAAAAGGGCAGTACGACAAGCCCTTCAAGCCGACAATCCTCTAACGGTAACCTCACCCTCTGTGGGGTTAAGCGTTACGGCGTCACTCACCACACCCGCATACATCCACACACACCCCTGGCCACGTACATAGCTAAATCAGTGGGAAAACACCACAGGCGAACTATGTCACCCTGGCATCCCTAGCCATTAGCAAGCCCTCTGTGGGGTCATGTTTACACCTACCATTCTCGGCCATAGCATTAAGCTAATTCGGTCGGCGTCACAACCTTGGCCATGTGTACGGTCTGGCTCAGACTTGGGGACTGACAAACGCACACAAACACACCACCACCACACACGCACACCACTACACATCACTCTGAATATCTCAATCAATGTTGACACTTGTCTAACTGAATTGGACTCACCTGATTATGTAAAATTAGGGCACGAGGTACGGTAGCCTCCCGGCCCTGCCGGCCCTTCTGTAGTACACTTCACCAACACATACTTGTTCGTTGGGGCTGGGCAGGGGAAGAGACCTGTCCTGGGCATTCCTACCCCCATTATACCCTCGGTTTTCCCCCACACATTTTGAATTTGGTGCCAATAGCAAGCCTTTACAAATCCCTATGACCTTGCCTACAAGCGCTAACGCACACACACACGTACGCGTAACAGTAGGCCTATGGCCGCGCCTACAAGCAAAAACGCACACACGCACACATGTACGTCGTGACGGCCAGCGTCTGGCGTCCAGAGGTACACAGGCCTATACTCGCATACCGCTCACCTCTCACTCTCCCTTTCTTTCACTACTGCTGTTTTCCCCCCTCCCCGACTTTTCCCGCGCTGGATAAATATAGCTAACCCTATAGTATATATTCACAGTCACGGTCGGACCCGTGACATTCCCCCATACTAACATTGATTTTGCTCTGCTAAAATCACTCAGGTGTCATTCAAAGTGTCTTCCATACTGTATAGTGTGAGTCTAACCTGTCGCTGGTGCATTAAATGATCACCCTTGAGTAGAAAAACCCTCTGCATTTACGTTAAAATTTCGACTGAAAGGGGAAAACTCCTGAGGTTTTATTCACGGCCAGCGACATAATCCTGGTAGTCAACCCACTTATTTTTACAGTTAAAACTAGTGGCTTTGCCCACTCAATTACAATGAACACAATTAAGCTAAGCTAATGTCATGTAAAAAGAGATGTTGTGAGACACGGTTTAAATGAGGTATGTGAAGAAACAGTGTAAACAAAAATTTGGCTCAACTCTATGGACCGCTGGGTATAAACATTTGTTTTGACTTGATGAGGGATCCTTGGGCGTAGTTTCTTGAGGGCCAGGATTCCTGCCGTGGTTTCTCCAATCTCCCGACGAACGCCTGGCTGACTCATTACCTGTAAAATTTGGGAAGCTGCAGAATAAAAGCGAACAAACAACATTTCATCCCCTCCCCTCCCGTATTCCACATCACGCTACTTATTGTTGACCACCCCCCCCCTCCCCCTATCATTAGTCTCCCCACTATTTAACCCGACTTACGCCCCAGACCTCATTCAACGATGGCCTTCCCGAGTTTTCACCTGATACTGGCTAGCAATATGCCTAGTTGCTATTCACGGCAGCACCCAGACTCTCCGCGAGCCTAAGCCGCGCCCCTGGCGACATCTGGCACCACCACACACATCCCACACTTTTCCCCAGTTTAAGCGGGATCGAGCCTCCTCTGACGCTCTCTCTCTATCGCCTCTAACTTTTCCTATGGTCTTCCCTTTCTATCCCAACCCTGGCTGCTACGCAATCCCTCACTTATTTAGTATTCGCCCTATCCAATGCTCGTCCCTCCCTCTCCCTCTTATCCTTGACAAGGAACAACAGATTTTTAAGAGAGGAATAGAACAATCAAAGAAAACAAAAAAATCTTGCCTGACACAGAACTGACCCATATAACTGAAACTGCCTAGATTTATGACACCGGAATAAGAGAAACAACAACGACTCGGCCGGATTACAAACACTTCCCTCTATCCTTAAACGATCGATCACAGCACTTGCGTATGACGAACGAATTTAAAGGAAACTATTCCACATAACACCTACTGCCTAAGATTTATGATACCGGAATAAGAGAAACAAAACAACTCGGTCGGATTACAACACTTCCCTCTATCCTTCAACGATCGATCACAGCACTTTCGTATGACGTACGAAATTAAGGGAAACTATTTACATGGCATAAAATCACAGCGACAATCACAACCAAAAAATCAACAGAGATCAATTATAGACAAGCAAACAAAAAATATCGGACACAATTACTTCTCAAAGCGAATTGTAAAACTAAATATTATGAAACAATGTGGGGCGCGCTAGCGATGGGAAAATGAATTCACTTGTTTACACAGGGAGGTCCACCCAACACTCTCCCAGGATGTGACTTGACCACGAAGGGAAAGAAAACAATAAAAAAAAACATTTCCCGCGTGGGGCTACTTTTGTATGAACACAATTATACAATAAATCCTTCATTATCCATGACATCTAAATCAGAAACTGGTCCTGTATCACGGTCGCCACTTGTAATAGAAAAGATCTGATGACTAATAGGTTACTGTAACACTTGCCCATTATATAGGAAATAAATCTATATGTTGATAGTGTCGTTACTTTGGGTCATCAAAATAGACAAATATCCCTTGTGAAATTAAGACAACAAAAGTCCCAGAACATGCTATACATTTGTATCTATACTGACTCGATACAGTAATATATTTGAAAATAAAATTGCAGTTCCCAGCTTGCGGGATATTAGAGTACACGGATTTATTGTAATGATAGGTATGTTTTGATAATAATTGTATTCTTAACGTTAGCAAGAATTAAAGAAACAAACATTCTTACTAAAATTGGTTTTATTGAATAGCGACACTGAAATTGCATTAAGAAAAGAGACAATTTCATTCACACACTCTGCTACTCAATCTAACCTACTTACCTAAATATAATTACCCAGTATTATAACTACCCCTAAGATTACCCCAAATCATTATACTGATTACTGCTAGTCATACGAAATCTCACATCAACCAACCCTTTAGCCTACTGTGATACTGAGAGCGTTTAGCCCAGCAAATGACCGCATGATCGAATAAGCACGAGATTTTCCCACACGTCCATCACACTCACTCTCTCTCTCCACTCTCACCTCCTCTCCTCAGTCACGTGACTCGCTAGACTAATGAGAGTTGCCTAATTAAAGGGTCTCAAAAAGGGCAGTACGACAAGACTAGGGAGACAAGCCTACAATCCTCTAGCGGTAACCATCACCCTCTGTGGGGCAAGATGCTACAGCGTCACTCATCAACACACACCACACACACGTGAGTCGCTAGACTAATGAGAGTTGTCTAATTAAAGTCTCAAAAAGGGCAGTACGACAAGCCCTTCAATCCGACAATCCTCTAATGGTAACCTCACCCTCTGTGGGGTTAAGCGTTACGGCGTCACTCACCACACCCGCACACATCCACACACACACCCCTGGCCACGTGCATAGCTAAATCAGTGGGAAAACACCACAGGGGAACTATGTCACCCTGGCATCCCTAGCCATTAGCAAGCCCTCTGTGGGGTCATATTTACACCTGCCATTCTCGGCCATAGCATTAAGCTAATTCGGTCGGCGTCACAACCTTGGCCATGTGTACGGTCTGGCTCAGACTTGGGGACTGGCCAACGCACACAAACACGCACACCACTACACATCACTTAGAATATCTCAATCAATGTTGACACTTGTCTAACTGAATTGGACTCACCTGGTTATGTAGAATTAGGGCACGAGGTACGGTACCCTCGCGGCCCTGCCGGCCCTTTTGTACAAAGGAGTACAAAGGAAATCAAGCAACAACAGTTCCAGTGACCCTTCTAGGCTGCTTGTCCTCCAAAACACTGAGGATCAAGTGTCCAAACAGTGGTTTAGAGTGGGTAAAGACACATTGGAAAGGGAACCACTGCCCTGGAACTAATGTCCGTGGCAGGACTAGGAAGTTAGTAGGGGACATATGGGTTAGTAACTGAGGGGAGGATAAAATAAAGTTATTCATTTACAAACGCAGTCAGTCGGGGGTTTGATGCGAGATATTTGTCTAGCGGAATTTATATGAATCAACGGTGCTGCAGTCTATAACGTCTCGGGGAAGCCCATTCCACAAGTTGACAACTCGATTGAAGAAGAAATTCTTAGATTCGTGTGAGTTAAAAGATTTACCAATAATTTTGCAACCGTTTCCCCGTGTGTAATTAGATTGGTCGATAGTGAAGTACTTACTACAGTTCATATTGTCGATGCCTTTGATGATTTTGAACACTTGAATTAAGTCACCTCTTAATCTGCGCTGGGTTAAAGGAAATAGATTTAATTCTCTAAGACGCTCTTCGTATGGTTTGTTCTTTAGGCTAGGTATCATTTTGGTAACTCTACGTTGAACTCGTTCTAGCTTGTTTATGTCTTTTTGGTAATAAGGGCACCAGCATTGAATGCAGTATTCCAGAAGAGGGCGGACTAAGGAATTGTAAAGGGTTAGGATAACTTCTTTGGATTTATGCTCAAATGACCTGCCTATAAAGTCAATTATTTTGTTTGCCTTCTTAACAACTTCTGAACATTGTTGACTCGGTTTTAGGTTACTCGATATTGTTGCTCCCAGATCGGTTTCTCTGTTTACATTCTTAAGCTGAGTGCCATTTATCGAATAGTTTGCTTTCTCATTTAGGTATCCGATATGTAGTACTTTACATTTATCCGCATTGAAACTCATTTGCCAAATTTGGGCCCAATGTGACAATTTATCTAGATTGTGTTGCATATCGTCAACTTGATCTTTTGAGAGTACGCTATTTGCAATTTTTGTATCGTCAGCAAATTTTGAGATTGTAGAGGTGAGACCCTCATCTATGTCGTTGATGTAAATTAGAAAGAGAATTGGTCCTAGTACCGATCCCTGGGGTACCCCGCTACTTACATTGGTCCATTTAGATGCCTTACCGTTTATGACTACTCTTTGCTTTCTGTCGCTGAGCCAATTTTCTATCCATTTCAACACACCGTCTTGTATTCCATGCGCTTTTAGTTTTAGCAGTAAACGTTTGTGGGGAACTTTGTCAAAGGCCTTTTGAAAATCAAGGTATATAATATCTACAGCTTTACTCTCATCGTAGAGGTTGAGGATATCGTGGAAGAAGTCTAAGAGGTTTGTTAAACAGGAATGTTTTTTAGGAAAGCCGTGTTGAGTATCTTTAAGTATGTTATTTTCCTCTAAGTGATTTACGAGTCTGTCTCTTATGACCATTTCTAGCATTTTACATACAACTGAGGTTAAGCTAATTGGACGATAGTTACTGGGTAGGGATTTGCTGCCTTTTTTGAATATCGGTGTTACGTTGGCTATTTTCCACTGATCAGGCATAGTTCCAGACTGCAAGGATTTATTGAATAGTAATGTCAGTGGTTTGGAGAGATCATCCTTAGCTTCCTTTAGAACTCTAGGCGAGATTGTATCAGGCCCAGGCGTTTTATTTACCTTGAGTTTATCTAAACAATTCAATACTTCTCTCTCTGTAACGGTGATATTGCTTAGAACATCTGAATTATCAATCTGAATCGGCGATGGTGTAGGGATATCACTGAGGTCTTCTGTTGTAAAAAACTGATGCAAAGAAGGTATTGAGGGCATTACTCATTTGTACTTCGTCTTTGCTGTATTCTCCATTTTCATCGACTAACGGTCCAACAGTTGAAGTAACTACTTTTTCTTTCTGATATAACTATAAAATTCTTTCGGGTTTGTTTGACTTTGATTCGCAATTTGTAACTCTTAGGGTCTTTTTACTTTGCTTAATTAACTTTTTGGCTTTGCGTCGTAGCTCTACAAATTTCACCCGTTCTTCGTCATTTTGTGAGGATTTTAATCTATCATTAGCAAATTTTTTTAGCAAGCAGGCAGTTTGAAATATCCTTATTCCACCATTTGGGCTTATTATTATGGCCTGGACGCCGTACTTTCGATGGTATACAGTCTTGCACTGCTTTTAGGTAAGTGGTTTCGAATAACTTCCAAGATGTATTTATGTCGTTATAGTTAATTAAAAAGCTCCAGTCAGTGTCTTTAAACATAGCTCTAAGTTTATGGAAGTTTGCTTTATTGAAATTAGGGACTTTTTCGATGCTACTATTTGGTTCGTTACTAGTAAACTTTAAAGTGAAAGTTATCGTATGATGGTCGCTGTTACTGAATTCATCACCAACATTCAAATTCTCTATTAATTCTTCTTTTGTTGCAAGTACAATATCAAGAACGTTATTACCACGGGTCGGCGTTCGAACAAATTGATAAAGCGAACTCTCTTGCAAGTTCGTATACATGTCATGTCCGAAGTGTGAAGTAAGAGTATCGCCCCACTTGGTCACTGGTAAATTAAAGTCGCCAAAAATTACGGTATCTTGCGAGTTACTTACGTCTGCAATTTGTTCGTAAATTTCTCGGTCAGTTTGCACTGATTGAGCTGGAGGTCTGTATATTAATGCAAGTATTATTTTTGTACCTTTATTATTCTTTATTCGCACAAAAGATGTGTCGACGTTCACAATTTGAGGTTTTGACAAGAGGGTAGGGTTAAGACTTTCTTTGATATAAAGTAAAACGCCACATCCATTTCGATTTATTCGGCTTTTCTCAAACATTACATAACCGGGAAGTGAATACTCTGCTAAAAAGTCTCTATCTTCTGTATTGAGCCAAGATTCTGTTATGCCAATCACATCATAATTTTCTGTAAACACTAGCTCCTCTAAATCTGAAAATTTATTGCGTATGCTACGAGGGTTTGCATAGAAAACCTTTAAATTTGTTATTTTAGAACTCACGGAACGGAACGCTCTTTAATAATATTTTTGGTTCTTGTCGGATCTACATTTATGTTCATGGCTGTCCTCGGTCCTCGCTGTCTTCGGTCCTTATCGCTGGTGGTCCTCGGTTGCCTCTGTTTTTTTCTTGGCGTTGGATGATTTATGTCACTGCTGCTTCTTCTCGGATGGCGTTTTTTGATCCATGGCTGCGGACTGCTTCGTGTAGGAGACGACCCATGCGTGCTGAACTCACAGGGTTTAGATGAGTGCCATCCTCCTATGGTAGGAGTAAGCTATGATAGGAGTAAGCTATGATAGGAGTAAGCTATGGTAGGAGTAAGCTATGATAGGAGTAAGCTATGATAGGAGTAAGCTATGGTAGGAGTAAGCTATGGTAGGAGTAAGCTATGGTAGGAGTAAGCTATGGAAGGAGTAAGCTATGGTAGGAGTAAGCTATGTCATGATAGGCAAATGGTAGGAGTAAGCTATGGTAGGAGTAAGCTATGGTAGGAGTAAGCTATGGTAGGAGCAAGCTATGGTAGGAGTAAGCTATGGTAGGAGTAAGCTATGGTAGGAGTAAGCTATGGTAGGAGTAAGCTATGGTAGGAGTAAGCTATGGTAGGAGTAAGCTATGGTAGGAGTAAGCTATGGTAGGAGTAAGCTATGGTAGGAGTAAGCTATGGTAGGAGTAAGCTATGGTAGGAGTAAGCTATGGTAGGAGTAAGCAATGGTAGGAGTAAGCTATGGTAGGAGTAAGCTATGGTAGCAGTAAGCTATGGTAGGAGTAAGCTATGGTAGGAGTAAGCTATAGTAGGAGTAAGCTATAGTAGGAGTAAGCTATGGTCGGAGTAAGCTATGGTAGGAGTAAGCTATGGTAGGAGTAAGCTATGGTCGGAGTAAGCTATGGTAGGAGTAAGCTATGGTAGGAGTAAGCTATAGTAGGAGTAAGCTATGGTAGGAGTAAGCTATGTCGTGATAGGCAAATGTAAAGGCATAACAACTTTAGAGTGATCTTTACTTCTACCAATGTTGCATCTCTCTCGCTATTCTATCGCTACTACAATAATCTGTGTTCCTCGGAGCTTTCCCAGTGTATACCAACTCCTCTACGTAGTACCTGCCTTGCAACACAATCCCACCCCTACTCTGTGCAACTCTCCATCCCAAGAGTGAAACGCTATTCTCAGACTTTTTTCTATTCAACTGCTAAGCTCTGGAACTCTCTCCCAGAATCAGTCTTTCCCTCTTCCTATGACTTAAATTGCTTCAAACTCCGTGTGTCCAGGCATTTTAGCTCGAACGTCCCTTGATTTTGGCCCTGTCACTCTTTAAACTCTGGGGGAGGCACTCGCTGCAGACAGTTCTGCCTTTTGTCTCCCTCATTCACATAGAAAAAAAAAACTAAAAACTAAAAACTAATTAGAGCTATTTATATGGTACTTCTATATTATGCTATATCTTATTTATTTGTTATTCTTGCAGGTGGGTTCTCTGTAAGGCCTTGTGGACTTCCTTCCTTAGAGCTGTACTTGGCTGCGCTGCTTTAGGTAAGTCATGTATAGGTTCTGTTTCTTTGGTATATAGTCCGTTAAGGGGGTACTACTCGCTTTTTCTGGACCCCCTTTTCCCTCATGTTTAGCATATTAGTTTTGAGGTTATAAGACGTTCGTTCTGTTAGTTTGGCGATTTTGAGACCTTTCGCCCCATTTCGTTGTCAATTTCAAAACCTTTCGTGCCATTTAGGTGTCGATTTTTTCCTGGCGAGCAAAAAATGCGCGGAATTTCGGTGTGAGTATCCTAGGTTCGAGTCCTTGGAGTGCCACGTGTATTTGTTGATTTCATTAATTGAGTTTAGAAGTAAAGTTGGTTGGTGAAAACATATGAATTAATGGTAATTATGTTTAGCAAGTCTCAAACTTGGGTCTTCGGCTGTCCCATTATTCTTTTAAGTTATGCCATCCATCACACATTTCTCTCCCTCTCTCTTTGGCTTGTATCCATTCGGCCCCATTCAGACTACTGTTTTAAGACGTTTACCCCCATCCAGGTGTCAATATTTTCCTGGCGAGCGGTACCGAGCCAGTTTATGTATATTTTTGTTTTGACAGCAAGCTAAATTTTTAAAATTTTCGATAGAAAAATTTCTCCGGCGAAGCCGGATTTCTCCATACAATGCTGGCTCGCTATCGCTCGCCAGGATGAAATCGACATCTGGATGGGGATACACGTCTTAAAGCAGTTGACTGAATGGGGCCGAATGAATACAAGCCAGAGAGAGAGAAAAAAGGAGAGAAAGATAAAAAAAAAGAGAGATGGACCCCCTCAAGTTATCCCATCCATCACACATTTATCTCCGTGGCCACCGAACTCTTGTATACATTTGAATATCATCATCATTTGTCTCGTTTATAGAATACTTTGTTTGTAACTTATCCTCAATGAGAAATTATAACTCTTCCAGGTTATGATAACACGTTTCTTTTCTGTCTGCTGGCTATTATTAGACGAGTGTATTCAGATTAGGATGGGTATATGGAAGTCAGGGGGGTGAGAGAAAACAAAAGTGGTTTAAAACCTATTCTGGCACGCCTTTAATATGCATGCAAAGTATGGGCTCTCCATCTTGAAAACTGAGGGAGTGGGGTGGGGGTGGGGGGGGGGCTGGGTCCCCCCTCCCGCTTAAAACCTGTTCTGGTACCCCCCTTTTTTTTTTTTTTTTTTTTTTAAAGAGACAATGAATGGAGGAAGGAAAACCACAGGTAAAACAAAAAGGTCCATGTGCCTAAAGGCATCCTCCATTCATAAAATGTTTGTAACAACTGGATTTAAACATTTGCAGATTGTAAGTTTGTGGAAAGCAATTCGAGGGAAGTGAATTCCAAAGAGTAGTAGCTCTGGGTATATATGAATTCTGATAAGCAGAAGTTCTGCATTGTGGAGGAGAAAGTGTAAATTCATGGGCGCTCTCAGCTGCCCTAGTTCTACGCGGAAAGATGTGGAGAGGCGGCACAATTGAAGCAAGTTCCTCGGAACAATTGCTGTGAAAATATCTGTAGAATAATGCAAGGGATGCAACGTTTCTTCGTATGGATAATGTAGGAAGGTCCTGTGTGATTGCAGGGTTATTGATTAATCTAATTGCTTTATTTTGAATTTTGTCCAACTGCCTCAATGCAACCACTCCACTTCCACCCCACAGAGGTGAACAGTAATCCATCTGAGAACGCACATGACTTTTATATATCACGGCCAACTGCTCGTCAGTGAAGAATTCTCGAACTCTGTACAGGAGTCCCAGTTTTTTAGAGGCATTCTTAGCAATGCTTCTAACATAATGTGTCCAGCTCAAGTTAGTAGTTAATGTTACACCGAGAATGTCAATACTAGGGGAAGTGGGAATATTTACATCATTACAAAATATATGGGAGTCAGTGAGATTCTGTCGGTTAGAAAATTGAATGTATTTGGTTTTCTGTGCATTAAAGGAAACTAGATTCTGTTGTCCCCATCCATTAATTCTAGAAAGGTCCTGGTTCAGAGAAATTGCAGTGTTTATTTTTGAATTTATAAGATCGGGTTGGGTGAAAGAATTGGTAAATGTGAAGGAACTGTGGAGTGTTGAGTCATCTGCGTAGGAATGTATTGGATTATGAGTGGTAGATATGAGATCATTGATATGAATGAGGAACAGAATTGGGGCCAAAACTGATCCCTGGGGAACACCAGCATTTATTGAGTGAAATTGAGAATAAAGGCCATCTACCATTACACGTATTTTTCTGTTATGAAGATAAGAAGAAATTAGTGGAACTAATGATGCAAGGCCGTAGTGTGACATCTTCGACAATAAGGATTGATGCCAGACTCTATCAAATGCCTTTGATATATCCAGTGCTATTGTATGTGTTTCACCATGTTGGTCTGTAGCTTGGTTGATTTGATGCGTAAGAAGGCAAAGCATGTCTGCAGTTGATCGACATCGTCTAAAACCATATTGCCTATCACTGATTAATTTATTATTCTCAAGATGCTTAATTATGTGATTATTTAATATAATTTCAAATACTTTACCAAGAGTCTTTACTTTATAGCTATTGGTCTGTAGTTTGATGGATCTGAAGAGGCACCTTTTTTAGGAACTGGATGGATGTTTGCTTCTTTCCAGGGTACTGGGAAGCATGAGGTATGAGTACACAGACGGAAAAATTTGCCAATACAGGAGCGAGCACCAAGGAGCAATTCTTAAGTACTATTGGAGGAATTTCATCTGGACCAGGAGCCTTATCTACTGAGAGATTCTGCAAAATAGTTTTGACATGTCTGGTGTGGATCTTCAGTGAGGGAATTTCAGGCGAATTAAAATTAAGTACAGGGACATCTTGATTTATTTCATCTAAGGTTGATTTGGTGGAGAAAATATCCGCAAGAAGGTTAGCTTTACCTCGTGGGTCACTTACAAGATTGCCAGTCGGAGATTTTAATGGTGGAATGGATGAAGCAGTAGTGAAGTTGGATTTAAATGAGTTAAGAGTAGACCAAAATATTTTGTTATCATTTGGATTATTTAGAAGTTTATTTGCCTGCTTGTGGAGAAAGTTTGATTTAGTTAGGTTTAATACAGTTTTGGCATGATTTCTGATGTTTCTAAAGTAATTAAAGGCTTCATGAGTTTTTGATCTTGTGTATGCATTGTAGGCTATTGCTTTTTGTTCAGTTACTCTAGCACAATTATGGTCAAACCATTTAGGTGAATTAGATCTGTTACTGTACTTTTGATGAGGAATAAAAGTTTCCATTCCAATTTTTACAAAATCTTGTATGTGGCTCAAGGTGGAGTGTGCATCATTAGAAAAGAAAGAGGTCCAGGGAATATCAATAAAGAAACCCTGAAGACCCTCCCAGTCTGCCCTATCGTAATGCCATTTAGTCACCAAAACAGGTTCAGAGTGGGAAGGTGTGGTAGGTGATAGACAGGTGGCCTGTATCAGACAGTGATCAGAAGATCCAAGCGGGGACCTCACTGTAACATCATAATTTTCTGAATTGGTTGTTAAAAATAAGTCCAGTAGGTGGGAATTATGATTAGGATTATCTGGTACACGGGTGGGTTGGTTGACTAGTTGAGTGAGATTAAATGAGTCTGCAAATAGCTCACATTCAAGACCAGCATCATCAGTCCTGGCTGAATGAGTGAGCCATTCAACATTATGGACATTAAAATCACCCAACACAGTGATTTCAGAAGAAGCATTTAAGTTGAGGACACTGAGTTGTGAGGACAGAGAATCAAAAAGACTTTGTTCTGGAGGAGTATTATTATTATACATGTCACATAATTATGGGCTCTCCATCTTGAAATATGAGGGAGTACTTTGTGAACAAACAGACAGACTCACAGAAAGACAGACAGACAGTGCCATTTCGAGAGTAATTTCGTGATGACCCAAATAACTGTCCCACTACCCCTAGATAATGTGCCTTTACTGCCAACTTGGGTTTTATTGGCTATGAACGCTGATAAGGGTGGTGGTGGTGGGGAAGTTTATTTATTTTTATTTTGTTTAACTGTTTTCATTTATGAGCAACAAAATATATACGGTATATGTATATACTGTATATACAAGATTATACAAATAAATAAATACAAGATTATATAAATAAATATATATATATATATATATATATACCGGTATATATATATATATATATATATATATATGTTAGTATAGCCAGGTAATAGATTCTCTTTTAAACAGACGAGGTTAAAGGCAACAGCAGTTTCAGCATTCAGTATTTTATTGTTACAGCTTTCTATATTTCTAACAATTTTCCTCTGGGGTTCAGAGATGAGGTACAACAGGTTAGCAAAATTCATGGTAGATCCAACGTTTCACAAGTAAACATCTTGCATCTTCAGGGAATGGGCAGGTAATGATTAGAATAAGGACAAAGCAACATATTTATACAAAATTCGAGGATCAAGAATAGGTAGGTGGGCGGAGCTACTGGGTGTGGGGACTCAACTTCACATACGAAGAAACCACCGATGGTCATCTACCCTTCCTCGACCTCCTTGTCTCCCTCCACGACCACGGCTTCAAAACTACAGTGTACACCAAACCTACTAACAATGGCCAATGTCTTAATGGGGAAAGTGAATGCCCTAAACGATACCATCAGTCCACCATCGCCGCCTATGTCAGGAGAGCCCTCACCCATTGCACCACCTGGAATGACACACACAATGAATTGGAAAGGCTCACCCAGGTCCTAGTCAACAATGGGTATTCCAACACTGACGTCACCAATGCCATCAACCACCACCTAGAAAAATGGTACAAACAAGACCCCCCTAGCACCAACCCGGCCAATGACATTACATTTTTCTACAGAAACTACATATCTTCCGACCACACAACAGACGAATCCATTATGAAAGAAATAATTCACAAAAATGTCCTCCCCACCAACCCTGACAATAAAATAAAACTCATTATTTACTACAAATCTCCTAAGACCTCCAACCTTGTCCTCCGTAACCGCCCCATTTCCACCAACCAACCGAAAGACGATCATGTGATATACCAGCATATTTGCACCTCTGGGGACTGTGGACCCCTATCCTATGTTGGAATGACACAGACTCGCCTTTCCCGTCGACTAACCCTCCACCTTCAATCTGGCGCTATAAAAGATCACTATCAAGCCCCCCACCATCTTGCCCTAACTCGCGCCGACCTAGACAAACAAACTACCATACTCGACGAAGAATCAGACCCCAGAAGACTAGCTATTTTAGAAGCTCTATATATCCAAACGCTCAACCCCAGCATCAACAACCAAACACAAGACCTTCAAATTCTTCCTTCAGGCAAGCGCTACAGGCATACTGCCCTCGTTCCTCTCGCCCTGTGCCCCCCTCCCGTACCTTTCCGCGATCAGCACACTACTGACAACACCAACCAATCACAGCCACCCACAGCCAACAACCAACCACCAATAAGATTTAGTGCCCGTCTCGCGAATAGACTGCCTTCCACCAATGAACAGCCACCCCACACCCAGTAGCTCCGCCCACCTACCTATTCTTGATCCTCGAATTTTGTATAAATATGTTGCTTTGTCCTTATTCTAATCATTACCTGCCCATTCCCTGAAGATGCAAGATGTTTACTTGTGAAACGTTGGATCCACCATGAATTTTGCTAACCTGTTGTACCTCATCTCTGAACCCCAGAGGAAAATTGTTAGAAATATAGAAAGCTGTAACAATAAAATACTGAATGCTGAAACTGCTGTTGCCTTTAACCTCGTCTGTTTAAAAGAGAATATATATATATATATATATATATATATATATATATATATATATATATATATTGAGAATATATCACAAATACACGTGAGCCACTAAATGTTTCTAGTCTCTCAGTGGGGATCGAACCATCGACCATCAGGATGATAGCCGACGCTTTAATCAATTACACCACGGCAGTCTAAAAGACACTCCGCCTTCTATCCTATTTATGTTAGGGAGAAGGGAAACCCACTAGGCGAATATATTTCAATTCAAACCTAGTTGTAGGATCCATATTTCCAGAATACCATACACGGATTTTTGAGTGTCCCGACGCAACTCGGGTAGAAATTGATTTCATTTAATTCTAACCCACAAAGCATGAGAGTTACAAATATTGAGAATATATCACAAATACACGTGAGCCACTAAATGTTTCTAGTCTCTCAGTGGGGATCGAACCATCGACCATCAGGATGATAGCCGACGCTTTAATCAATTACACCACGGCAGTCTAAAAGACACTCCGCCTTCTATCCTATTTATGTTAGGGAGAAGGGAAACCCACTAGGCGAATATATTTCAATTCAAACCTAGTTGTAGGATCCATATTTCCAGAATACCATACACGGATTTTTGAGTGTCCCGACGCAACTCGGGTAGAAATTGATTTCATTTTGTGGGTTAGAATTAAATGAAATCAATTTCTCTCTCTCTCTCTCACTCACACACACTCTCTGTCTCTTTCACTCACACACTCTCATGTACTCAGGCTCTCTCTCACACACACACACTCTCTCTCTCTCAACCAATCGTTTGGCCTTGCGACATGTTCTAGTTGATCCATCAATCTGGCCCTCTCGTTCCCAGACTTTGATGATCAATTTTATGACGGACCTTGGCTTATGAGAGAGAGAGAGTACAAAGGAGTACAAAGGCAATCAAGCAACAACAGGTATAGTGACCCTTCTAGGTTGCTTGTCCTCCAAAACACTGAGGATCAAGTGTCCAAACAGTGGTTTAGAGTGGGTAAGGGAACATTGAAAAGGGAATTACTGCCCTGGAACTAATGTCCGTGGCAGGATTAGGAAGTTAGTAGAGGACGGAAGGGTTAGTAACTGAGGGGGGGATAAAATAAAGTTATTCATTTACAAACGCAGTCAGTCGCGGGTTTGATGAGAGATATTTGTCTCGGCGGAGTTTAAATGAATCAACGGTGATGCAGTCTATAACGTTTCGGGGAAGCCCATTCCACAAGTTGACAACTCGATTGAAGAAGAAATTCTTAGATTCGTGTGAGTTAAAAGATTTACCAATAGTTTTGCAACCGTTTCCCCTTCCCCGCGTGTAATTAGATTGGTCGATAGTGAAGTACTTACTACAGTTCATATTGTCGATGCCTTTGATGATTTTGAACACTTGAATTAAGTCACCTCTTAATCTGCGCTGGGTTAAAGGAAATAGATTTAATTCTCTAAGACGCTCTTCGTATGGTTTGTTCTTTAGGCTAGGTATCATTTTGGTAACTCTACGTTGAACTCGTTCTAGCTTGTTTATATCTTTTGGTAATAAGGGCACCAGGATTGAACGCAGTATTCCAGAAGAGGGCGGACTAAGGAATTGTAAAGGGTTAGGATAACTTCTTTGGATTTATGCTCAAATGACCTGCCTATAAAGCCAATTATTTTGTTTGCCTTCTTAACAACTTCTGAACATTGTTGACTCGGTTTTAGGTTACTCGATATTGTTACTCCCAGATCGGTTTCTCTGTTTACATTCTTAAGCTGAGTGCCATTCATCGAATAGTTTGCTTTCTCATTTAGGTATCCGACATGTAGTACTTTACATTTATCCGCATTGAAACTCATTTGCCAAATTTGGGCCCAACATGACAATTTATCTAGATTGTATTGCATATCGTCAACTTGTTCTTTTGAGAGTACGCTATTTGCAATTTTTGTATCGTCAGCAAATTTTGAGATTGTACAGGTGAGACCCTCATCTATGTCGTTGATGTAAATTAGAAAGAGAATTGGTCCTAGTACCGATCCCTGGGGTACCCCGCTACTTACATTGGTCCATTTAGATGCCTTACCGTTTATGACTACCCTTTGCTTTCTGTTGCTGAGCCAGAGAGAGACAGAGAGAGAGAGAGAGAAAGAGAGAGAGAGAGAGAGAGCTAGAACCAGAGAGAGAGAAAGGGGGGGGGGGGACCTTGGTATGAGAGAGAGAGAGAGAGAGAGAGAGTGCGAGAACCAGAGATAGATAGATAGATACTGGAAAGAGAGAGACAGAGAGAGAGAGAGAAGGCGGATATCTACCGTAAGAGTCTGAAACAAGACAGAGTGCGGATAATCTGACAGGGAAATGGAGATCGGAAAATGGACGGAAAGTATCGTATACGATAGAATATGACTCTTTTGTGATCTCTTATGTCTCTGTGACGTCACGATCTCTCCTACAGCACGACGTAGGACGAGTAGATCGTATATTATAAGATTGTAAATAAGTTAAGTTATAAAAGGCCTAATATGCTATTAAGCAATATTGCCATGGTCTTATGTAGTATATATGAATTTATCGTATATATTAATATAATTTATCGTATAGAGCAACCTAAATGCGGTACGATAATTTGGGCTCCTGGTGGTTTGCCAAGGCAGCAAGGTGTGCTTTTGAGGTACGCCAGAGCCTTCACGAACACCAACCAGTTAACATCTAATTTTCCGCCCTCAGTTGATCGTGCTTTTGTGCCTGTAATCACAATACACATACAGCAAATACACTCAGCTACACCATCACGACGCTCTCATCGACATCATGACTGACTGATAGATAAGCATACATTATAATAATCATGTCCATTCCCATGTAATCATTTATTCTTTCTTTAACTTGACTCGAGTCTTGGGACCGAAGTCTCGTTCCCCATTGTCCACCGCCATATTGGATAAAACGTTCTCCCTTGCCTCATTGCCACGTGGAACTATTGGTGAGTTAATTCCTGGCTAATATTAACCCTTATAACCTTACCCTATATATACATTTGTTATGTGAGACCTTTGGATATAAATTAGCTTGTTTCAGATTGAATTCAATTTAGATATAGAGTAGTTTTCATTTAGATTGATTTTATTTGATTCATTATAGCTTAGTAATATTTAACTTCCATTGATAGTTTACCACATTGGTGCCCAGACCCGGGAATTAGCTACCAGTAAGGGATTTTAAGGCAATGAACAAGGGGACATATAACAGGATGCAGGAACAACTCTATGATAAACTGGCAAGGCTAGCCAAGCGATGGTTAGAGCCGGAATGCAGGGTCACATCGTTGTGCCTGCCTAAGTCCTGCATCCCACCCATCATCTTTCCCCAGTAATTTTCTTTTCCGTTTCGGACTTCCTGTGACTATTATGACCTGACCTAACATTTTGTCTTGTTCAATATGCTCCATTAGTAGGTATTGCTATTTAGTGTACTATTTTTTCTCCATAACATAGAAGTCCGCCGGTTGGCGTCTCTTAATTAGACTATTATTTGGCCGTTGTTTTGTAACGTAACATTTAGATACATAGCCTATAGGCTCGCATGCAAAATGGATAAAAACGATAAAGAGACACCGTCTAGTGGGGTGCTGATCAAAGCCCCTAAAAATCAAAGGGCGGGACTTTGGGGAGTATTAAATAGGCTAATAGTGGACTTAAACACTTTCATCACTACTGCTGATCTAGAGGAATTGGAGGCCAGATTAGATAACGTCCAGGCTACCCACGGTCGTATTACGGCTCTGAGTGAGGTGATTGTGGCTGACATGATAGAGGAGGAAGAGATAATTACAGAGTGTGATAATCGCGCCCTCTATGACGAACCTGTCTTTAGAGCGAAGCGCCTATTACAGCGTGCTGTCACAAGTAAGAAGGGAGGCGATAATGAGGCCCATAGAAGGGCTGACCCAAAACAGACTGTACACCTCCCAAAGCTCAATCTTCCTACATTTGGGGGCAGGTTAACCGAGTGGTTAGCTTTCTGGGACGTATTTCGATCTACGGTTCATGAATCCTCTTTGGATAATGTCCGCAAGTTTCACTATCTGAAGGGGCAAATGGAAGGAGAGGCCTTACATTTAATAGAGGATTTTGCAGTAGTGGGTGGTAGTTATCTTGAAGCGGTACACTTATTAGAGTCCACATACGGGAATAGAGGGCAGATGAAGATGGCCCATGTCGTTGCCTTGTTGGGGCTCGCAGAACCACAGTATACGATGAGTTGACAAACTTCAGGGCAAATATGGAGTGCCATACTCGATCGCTAGACACCCTAGGGCTTACCACGCAGGAAATGATAGTCATTATCTTGCGGCAGAAGCTTCCTATGGCAATACTTGATAAGGTAAGATCATTTGAGCTGGGGGAGTTCAAAACTCAGTTCAGCAAGGAGATCAATAATCTACAGTTGAACAAAGGGAGAATGTATGTGTCGGGAGGGAGTGAGAATGTGGAGAAGAGGGGAACAATAAGCATGACAGTGGGGACTAAAGTAAAGAAAGAGGGTGTGTATAAGAAACCTGCTCAGATTCTATGTAAGCTATGTAACAACAAACATAAATGGAGTTTCTGCATAAAATACCCAACAAATGAGACAAAACTAGCACAGGCGAAAAGATTGAAGCTATGTGTAGGTTGTCTAAGTGGGGAACATGGTAAGCAGGGACAATGTACTGCTACATACTTAAGGCCATGTCGGCACTGCAAAGGACATCACTTTGATGAGTTGTGTCCTACAGCGGATAAAGTCAAAGACGTCAAAAATGAGGGTACTACAACTGTGACACTAGGTAGCACGCAAGACACCACTATATTGCCCACAATACAGATTCCCATGGAAGGTAATGACAGTAACAAAGTTTGTCGGGTACTTCTAGATCAAGGGTCTCAACGTTCCTTTATAAAGAGGTCCGTACTAGTGGGACTGAAGCACCGAATCGTAGGGGCTGAGACTCTTCGATTACAGGGCTTCACAGGGGTTACTGATAAACAAGACTACGAGATAGCAGAGATTTCATATTTCTATCGTAAAAACCGGTACTTTATGACTTGTATCGTAGTAGACACCCTACCAGAATATGTATCTGTGGGTGTGAAGAAGGTGGAACACGCATTACGTAGCAAAGGGGTTAAGGCTGGATCGGCAATACATATTCGGGATTCTTGATCGTAGGACAGAAATGGCTTATGTGACAACGACACGCTCGATTCCAGTCCCAAATACTATATGCTCCAGACAACAAAAGCACCAACGCCCTACAGAGTTATCGTCTATGGTAACGAGGTACCTTAACTCGGCGAAAGTGTACAACAGGGGTAGGCTATGAGGCTAAACTCCCTCAGACATTTATAGGTTACGTTATGACTAAAGAAATGCAATACTCAAGAAACTACGTTAATATTAAGCCTCTAATAATGTAGAATAGAAGCAGGCTAAAGGTATGACAGTGAAATGCTAAATGACAAATGTACACGCCTACTTGAAAGCGCGTGCACTAGAATAACTGTCCCCTACTAACATGCACTAGCATGTAGCATACAAGATGTTCATGATCCAGTAGATACCTAATAATACACATGGAAGGAACATAAATAGTAGTCACTTATTATAAGAATGAATCTATACTTGGAATAACTAAAAGGTTGCAGGCAACAGTACTGCGCCGGTAGCCTACTACCGCATAGGCTACTTCGCTTCTCTCACTCTGTCTCCCCTCTGAGTCCGTATGCGCCCTACGCAATAGAACTCCGGACACAGCAGCAAAACGACAGTGCAGTTAATTGATACATGAAAGTATTAATAGTGTTGTCTTGTGTGTGAGTAATGTGTATTGTAAAGTGTTATATACATAAACTTAAAGAGAGCTGCAATGCATAGTAAAATAAAGATATCACCCACTCATCATCCCCATGTGTTCTAGCTAGCAGGCCAAGTCACAGGAACAACGAGTCCCAGCACCGAAAGCGAGAACCCAGGAAAAGACTGCAGAGAACACAAGGACAGATAAATTACGTTACTCTACTATACCGGCACTACGAGCGAGCTGTAGTCTCTGGTACTGCACTCGCTCCTGGCTCGGTAGGCAAATCAAGGCTAAGTCCTCGCCCCTCTACAGACAACTCCTGGGCATGGTCGGGCTCTTACACATGGCACTAGTCTAGTCACAAATTGGATGATGAGCTGGGCATATAACTCGTGAACATGTAGAACGTTCACCAACTATCCTCATCAAGAAGATCGCTGTTCTCATTAACCCCTTAAATCTAATACATGTAAATATATGCTTGTCCTAAGAGTAATACGAGAGGTGAGTGCTGAAACTCCTTTAGGACCTCAAGGGAAGGGTATGCATTTAAATAGAGAGAAGAATGAAATGAGAGTAATGTCGTCAGAGAGAAAGAGTGCAACCGTGAGAAATTGGGAGAGAGGGCAAGGGATGTTAGAATCTCAAAGGTTCTAGGCAACCTGATCATGGAACACACAGCGAGCCTCCAGGCAATGTGCAGCACGACAACATGGGCAGCCCAGGCAGCATAGGCAGGCGGCAATGGACTACCAACCCTGTCGCACCTAGCTATAAGCGCAGGGCTGCCAACCGGTCCATACGTCTGGCAACCACCCCCCCGGCAGCGTGGCGCATTGCTACCCTCTCGCTCTGAAGTCTAACTCACTCTCTCTCTCTGAATTCCTATTGTCTTATCTATCAACTTCTCTATTGATACTACATATTAAATGGAAGGTCTCGACATGGCTTAAAACAAAACCCACCACTGGTTAGCACATGACGAGACCTTTGCAGAGATACAAAGAACATAGTTATACGTTGTCACACTCAATATAAGCAGCCAGCACGGTACAGCGGTACAGCGGTACCACACAGTGGCGGTACAGTGGAGTACCAAGGAGTACAATCAGGTTGCGTTGCCACGCACTGGGTGCGTCACAGCCCCCCCAAGATTTTAGATAATCGACCTTAGAAGCATTATCAAAATCTGACAGGCAACCAACCGACCTGCTACCCTTAGCTGCCACTAATTGCAAAAGGTGCACAACAACTGAAGTGTGAATTATACATAAAACACAATATCGCATGCATCATGCTACAACAATAAAGACTTACAAAACTAAAAAAAAAAATTCTCGTTTATTTTATTGTTTTATAATCTTTTTGGACGGCGTTATGATAGCCTAATTTTACTCCTGCTCAACCCACACACCGTGCACGACTATCCTGGATCATCAACCCTTGATAGACAATCTGCTATCACGTTCTCACTCCCGGCAATATGCTGAATGTTGAGATTATACTCTTGGAGCATTAGGGACCACCTGGTCAACCGCATACTTCCGATTGTGAAACTGATTTAGGAATTTCAAGGGATGATGGTCCGTATAAATCGTCACTACCGGGCCGTAGGCTGGAACATAAACTTCGAAATGTTTGAGCGACAAAACGATAGCAAGAAGCTCCTTCTCTATAGTCGAGTAATTCCTTTGTGCCGAATTAAACTTGCGAGAAAAGAAGCTCACTGGGTGTTCCAAGCCCTCGGAATCAGTCTGCAGTAACACTGCCCCGGCACCCACACCGCTGGCATCAGTCGCCAGCTGAAAACTCCTGGAGAAGTCTGGGGCTCTCAAAATCGGATGTGTACACAGCAGGTGCTTGACTAGGTCGAAAGCCCTCTGACACTCCGCAGCCCAACAGAACTTCACTGACTTCGACAGTAGATCAGTTAACGGTGCTAAGACAGTAGAGTATCCCCGGATGAAGCGCCTATAATAGCCTATCATACCTAGGAACCGCATGACCTGGCGCTTAGTGGTGGGCCTGGGAAACATATTGATAGCCTGTATCTTGCTCAGGGGGGGGCACACCCGGCCTAACCCGACCACGAAGCCAAGATACTGCACAGTAGCCTTTACAAACTCGCACTTCCTCAGGTTCACCACCAGCCCAGCATCGTGCAACTTCCCAAACAGGGTCTCTAAGTGCCTTAGGTGATTTTCAAAATTGTCATCATACACTATCACGTCATCAAGGTAGACCGTGCAGTTAGGGATTTCTCACAAATATCGTTCATCAGGTTCTGAAACGTGGCAGGTGCGTTCTTAAGCCCATAAGGCATTACGTTACATTGGTAGGTCTTGCCATCTACCACAAAACCACAAACTTGCTTAGCTCGGTCCGACAGGGGTACTTGCCAGTAGCCTTTTACAAGATCAATTTTAGTAAGGTACTTTGCATTCCCTATCTTGTCCACGCTGTCGTCAACTCGAGGCAAAGGGTAAGGGTTGGTAGTGGTCAAGCCATTTAGCCTACGAAAATCTATGCAGAACCGCACCTTGCCGTCAGGTTTTGGCTGCAACGTGACGGGTGATGTCCACTTCACATAACCTTCAGTGATCATCCCTCTCTCAACCATGTACTTTAACTCCTCCCGTAAAGCTGGCAACTTTACCGGGGGCACACGGTAGGGCACTGACTTGAAGGGCACATTATCACCGACGTCCACGTCGTGCGTTACCTGAGTAGTGAGACCTGGGTGTTCGGCGAAAACAGAGGGGTATGACCTGAACAGGCCTAGGACAGCAGCACCCTGGTGCTCAGGCAGGTGACTTACAGCTTGCCTAGCCTCTTGTTCAGTATTCCCCGCCCACTGTTCCGCGGAAATGACACAGTCCCAGCTATCCTCCTCAGCAGCATGACTGTCCCCACCTCCTTCTCCACCCTGGCCGCTGCAGGCCAGCACAGGGACAGTGAGAGGCTCTGAGGGGCGTCTCACATACTCTTTCATGAGGTTAACATGACATAACTGATGTTTTTTTCTACGGTCAGGTGTTGCAACGAGATAATCAAGGTCGGACAGTTTCTTAGCCACCACATACGGCCCAATAAACTTGGCAGAAAGGGGGTGTCCAGGCAAAGGTAAAAGCAACATTACCTCCTGACCCACCGAAAACTCCCGAAGCTTCACCTTGGCGTCATACTGGTGCTTCATGACCGCCTGTGCATTAACCAAGTTATTACCTGCCGCTGCCATGCAACCTATAAGTCTCTCCCGGCTCTCAAGGATATATTTAAGTACAGACCCCGGCTTCTCTTCGCCCTCCCAGATCTCTTTCACCATACTTAAAGGTCCTCTCACATTATGGCCAAAGACTAGTTGATTTGGACTGAACCCCAGGCTCTCTCCTGGGACTTCACGTGCAGCGAACAGAACATACGGCAGACCCAAATCCCAATCAGTGTCATGTTCTGCACAGTAACAGCGTAGCATACTCTTCAGGGTCGAGTGCCACCGCTCCAAGACTCCCTGACTCTCGGGATGGTAGGCTGACGACACTACAGAACATATACCGTGCAACTGAAGGGTTTGCTTGAACAATTTGGATGTAAAATTGCTCCCCTGCTCTGACTGCACCTCACGTGGAAATCCATAACGGGAACAGAACAATAATAAGTTTTTAACAACTGCCTTTGCCGAGCCGTTTCTCATGGGGTATGCGTCCGGGTATCTCGTAGCCACATCCATGATTGTCAACAGGAATTTATTGCCACTACTAGTAGGCGGGAAAGGGCCAACCAAATCTACTACAACTTTGCTGAACGGAGGCCCGGTGACAGGTATGGGAAACAAAGGTGCCTTCGGGATTGTCTGGTTAGGCTTCCCCGTTGTCTGGCAGGTCGCACACCCAGCCACCCATGCACAGACATCAGCCTTGACCCCAGGCCACCAGAAAAACCTGCCCAATGCCGCCAATGTTTTTGTTACCCCCAAATGACCCGCCACCGGCACATCATGCGCCAGACACAATAAGGACTCTCTATACTTATTTGGAACAACCACCTGGTCTACTACCCTCGCACCGCCCTCCCACTTCGATTTGGGGTCTAGAAATCTGCGGTACAATATCCTGTTGAGCCTAAAGAAATCTCCCGGCTTCGCATCCCCATCTTCCTCCAACTCTATGGCACCATTGCTATAACGAGCTAGGCTAGCGTCTTGCAGCTGCTGCTCACTAATGTCCCTGGGCGTCAATGCATCAAGATGGTTTTGTAATAAGACATTACCCCGGCTAGTAGGCTCTACTGTCTTAGTGGCTCTCGCTACAGCTCTTGCCTCACGCGAAGTCTTACCCAACTCTGCCTTGTTACACACCATATCTGGGCCAGAGTCAACTCCCGTGTTTATTATAGGTCCAAGTACCGAATCACCGAGAAGTGCAGCAGAATCAATGTCCCTTTTCCTGCCCTTAGCAACCTTCTCCTGATCCTTCCTCCACTGTCCCCGAGGTTGAGTGCTAGGCTGTGCAGGAGCCGCAGAGCGAGATCGGGTTACCACACAGGCCATCTCATCCTGTTGGCACCTCCCAACCCATTCCCGATTCTCACCATCCACGTCGGCCGCCCTCTCGGCAACGACTAAGGGTGGAGTCCCGGAAGTGGGCACCGCAAAGTCGTTGCCGAGAAGAAGGTCGACGCCCTCAACTGGCAAACACTCAACGATCCCTACATCCAGCTCCCTGCACACCTCTCCCACTCTCAACTCCAACCTCACAAGTGGGTATGACCTCGTAGCATTTATATCCTGCACCACAACAACTCTGGCCGCATTTATCGGTTTCCCTGTGAAGTTCCTCAACAAAGTTTGCGAAGCCCCCGTATCCCTCAGCAAGTCAACCCTCCGTAGTTCACTCCCCCAGCTCACAAACCCGTGCCCCCGATGGCTACAGAAAGTGTCCCGGACAGGTGTCGAGCCTTCCGTACGCTTCTTTACCGCGTGTGCCTCAGCTGCTGACAACCTACCCCGGGCAGTTGCTGCAGCCTTCAGAGACACACCGATACTGTGAACCAATGACACCGGCTTAGCGGGAGTGTTACTAGGGCACTCACGTGAATAATGGCCTAGCTTCTGACATTTGTAACATTTCACATCCCCAATGGGCTTCTTCCCTTGTGCGGGCGAAGAAGGGGCCTGACCTTTAGTAAACGGGAGAGGCTTGTGTTTGTAGGTGTTATTAGGTGCAATGCATTTAGTGTGGTTATGTGTGTCATAGGATTTGTTATTATCGAAAACTCTGGTGGGTGGGGTATAGCGCCCCTTCTGCCCTGACTCAGCCCTCTGAGCGGCACCGCAACCACGAATCAATGATAATCTGAAGTCTGCCATCTTGGCAGCCTCCTCTACTGTCTTGGGACATTTTTCCTTAATGTTCAGCGTTAGATCGGTTCCAGTACATTTGTAAAACTGTTCCAGATAGAAAAGTTGCTTAATTTCCTCAGCCGACTCTGCGTGCTCGGACCGAAACCAGTTATTACCTGCATCTGTTAAGTCCCGTGCGTGCTCCATAAAACTGACGTCGCTCTTCTTATTCACGCCACGGAACTTCAATCTATAAGTTTCGGGTTGCAGTTCGTAGGCCCGGAGCACAGCCTCCTTCACCAGTCCATACACTACACTCTCGTCCAGTGACAGTGCATCGTAGGCTTTCAACCCCTTACCCACTAGACGTGATGAAACTAATGCTGCCCATTTAACCTCCGGCCAGTCATACTCACGACACTTCTTTTCGAAACGAGCAAAAAACTCAGTCACTGCTGTCTCATCAAATGCGGGTACTAACTTAATTAAATGCGAAAGTGAGTCTGTAACCCAGTGCCCACCACCGAGATGACGCCCCGTGGTCTCTACTCTAGACTTCTCGACATCCATTTCAGCCTGGTACCTGGTTGCATCCTGATTGGCTTGGATTCTAGCAACCTCTATGCGTTCTATACTAGCCTGTTGTATCTGAGTCTCCTGCAGCTTAATCCGTTCTATACTAGCCTGTTGTATCTGAGTCTCCTGCAGCTTAAACTTAGCTAGTTCTAGCTGAAATAACATCTCAGGAGACAGGCCTGGGGGGGGAGAGCACAAAATGGGGGATCCACACCGAGACGTGTTTACGGGTAAGCCAGCTTGCCCTTGAGAACCCTCCTGCTGCATCGTGCTAAGACTCGCTGGCTGAGGGCCCAGCTCAGGGGTAGAGTGGAATGGAGGCTTGGAGGGAACCCCCCAAGACCCCACTCCACCCACCGCCCCATCGCCATCACCCAACAAACATGCCACCAAATTCTTCTTGGGCCAACTGTCAGGACAGTCCCGCCCCAAAACCGTGGCTAAACAGCGAAGACCGTAACAATCAATAGCCTGCAGGCGCTGTTCGGTCAAAGGTGTCTGCAAAAATGCCCGGGCATCCCTCTCTCCACTTATAACACTCCCCTCCCTAAACATCTGTTGTACTTGCTGGTTACTAGGCTGTACCGTGTTATCCTCCCCCGTAAATGATGAGTCATTAGACATAGTGCTGGTTATACAATTGCTGTTCATAAAAAAAAAGAAGTGCTTATTACTAATTGCAGTCTCGACTCACAAAATGTTAAAGATGCTTGAATGACTCTACTCTAGACACCCCCAACGAAACAATCTGCAAGTCCACCAATACAATAATGACACAATAAAAATTCCTCCAATATGCAAGAAAATTCTAGCCAGCTCTACTAGGTAGCATAGAATAGTTCTCCAAAAAACATGTGATAGGATACTACTGAATCTTGTGCAAGGTCGCCATTTTGTTACGGCTGGATCGGCAATACATATTCGGGATTCTTGATCGTAGGACAGAAATGGCTTATGTGACAACGACACGCTCGATTCCAGTCCCAAATACTATATGCTCCAGACAACAAAAGCACCAACGCCCTACAGAGTTATCGTCTATGGTAACGAGGTACCTTAACTCGGCGAAAGTGTACAACAGGGGTAGGCTATGAGGCTAAACTCCCTCAGACATTTATAGGTTACGTTATGACTAAAGAAATGCAATACTCAAGAAACTACGTTAATATTAAGCCTCTAATAATGTAGAATAGAAGCAAGCTAAAGGTATGACAGTGAAATGCTAAATGACAAATGTACACGCCTACTTGAAAGCGCGTGCACTAGAATAACTGTCCCCTACTAACATGCACTAGCATGTAGCATACAAGATGTTCATGATCCAGTAGATACCTAATAATACACATGGAAGGAACATAAATAGTAGTCACTTATTATAAGAATGAATCTATACTTGGAATAACTAAAAGGTTGCAGGCAACAGTACTGCGCCGGTAGCCTACTACCGCATAGGCTACTTCGCTTCTCTCACTCTGTCTCCCCTCTGAGTCCGTATGCGCCCTATGCAATAGAACTCCGGACACAGCAGCAAAACGACAGTGCAGTTAATTGATACATGAAAGTATTAATAGTGTTGTCTTGTGTGTGAGTAATGTGTATTGTAAAGTGTTATATACATAAACTTAAAGAGAGCTGCAATGCATAGTAAAATAAAGATATCACCCACTCATCATCCCCATGTGTTCTAGCTAGCAGGCCAAGTCACAGGAACAACGAGTCCCAGCACCGAAAGCGAGAACCCAGGAAAAGACTGCAGAGAACACAAGGACAGATAAATTACGTTACTCTACTATACCGGCACTACGAGCGAGCTGTAGTCTCTGGTACTGCACTCGCTCCTGGCTCGGTAGGCAAATCAAGGCTAAGTCCTCGCCCCTCTACAGACAACTCCTGGGCATGGTCGGGCTCTTACACATGGCACTAGTCTAGTTACAAATTGGATGATGAGCTGGGCATATAACTCGTGAACATGTAGAACGTTCACCAACTATCCTCATCAAGAAGATCGCTGTTCTCATTAACCCCTTAAATCTAATACATGTAAATATATGCTTGTCCTAAGAGTAATACGAGAGGTGAGTGCTGAAACTCCTTTAGGACCTCAAGGGAAGGGTATGCATTTAAATAGAGAGAACAATGAAATGAGAGTAATGTCGTCAGAGAGAAAGAGTGCAACCGTGAGAAATTGGGAGAGAGGGCAAGGGATGTTAGAATCTCAAAGGTTCTAGGCAACCTGATCATGGAACACACAGCGAGCCTCCAGGCAATGTGCAGCACGACAACATGGGCAGCCCAGGCAGCATAGGCAGGCGGCAATGGACTACCAACCCTGTCGCACCTAGCTATAAGCGCAGGGCTGCCAACCGGTCCATACGTCTGGCAACCACCCCCCCGGCAGCGTGGCGCATTGCTACCCTCTCGCTCTGAAGTCTAACTCACTCTCTCTCTCTGAATTCCTATTGTCTTATCTATCAACTTCTCTATTGATACTACATATTAAATGGAAGGTCTCGACATGGCTTAAAACAAAACCCACCACTGGTTAGCACATGACGAGACCTTTGCAGAGATACAAAGAACATAGTTATACGTTGTCACACTCAATATAAGCAGCCAGCACGGTACAGCGGTACAGCGGTACCACACAGTGGCGGTACAGTGGAGTACCAAGGAGTACAATCAGGTTGCGTTGCCACGCACTGGGTGCGTCACACTTGTCAGATCCCATGGGAAATCAGAGTGAGGTGCATGTTCTACTTGGTGTGGATCATTATTATGAAGTAGTATACCCTGGATTTAAAAAGATGTGTGGTGTAGTTTTAATCCCCACTAAATTTGGATACTGCATGAGCGGAAAGGTGCATACTACACAGTCAAAGGTCCTGGTCGACACGGTCTCGATATATAGAGTCAATGTAACCGCGGCAGAGGAGTTGGGAAGGGAGGATTCCCAACCAAGTGACCCTAAGATGGCTGCCGAGTTCGACCTGGAACGACTGTGGAGATTGGATCACATAGGCATTAATCCTATGGAGACTGATTATGACTCGGAAGTTGCGCTACAAAGGTTTGACGAGTCTGTGTGCTACTGTGCCTCAGACAAGCAATATAAAGTTAGTTTACCCTGGAAGAACAGTGAGATAAGCCTGCCTACCAACTATGGTTTGGCATTAGGTCGCTTGCGCGCATTGCAGCGGAAATTGTCTAACGAACCGAGCACGCGCCAGGCGTATGACGATGTATTTCGGAGTTATGAGGAGAGGGGCTTTATAGAGAGAGTCGATGTCAAGGAACCGTGTAAGAAGGGTAGGGTTCACTATCTGGCCCATCATGGGGTAAAGAAAGACAGCGTCACCACACCAATACGGGTGGTGTATGACTGTTCTGCCCACCAAGGACAACAACCCAGTCTGAATGACTGCCTGTTGACAGGTCCGTCCATGGTGTCGGACCTGTCCCAACATCTATTGCGGTTTAGGCTGGGGAAGTACGCCTATACCAGTGACATCGAGAAAGCATTCTTGATGGTCAAGCTAAGGGAGGAAGATAGAGATGTTACCCGCTTTCTTTGGTTCGGCGACATTAGCGACTCTGAAAGTCCCATCATAATATACCGTTTTCGGGTTGTACTCTTTGGGGCCACTTGCTCGCAGTTTTTGTTAAATGCCACAATCAGAAAACATCTAGCTGAGACTCATGGGGACACAAGTAAACTATCTCGCGGATTATACATTGACAATTTGCAGGGTACTAGCGATAGTCAAAATTATTTGTTATATGCATACTGGCAAGCACGCAGATTGTTTGCGGATGCACATCTATTTCTCCGCGAGTGGGTTACTAATAGTGAAGATCTTCAGAGTTTAATACAGGTGGATGGTACGGCATCTCTTAACCAGGAAAAGTCCAGAAATTTGGGGATGATCTGGCAACCTAAACATGACATACTAACTTTTCAAACAAGGTCTTTTGCTCAGCAGACAGGAGCGCACACCAAAAGAAGTCTGTTGAGCAAAGTTGCGCAATTTTTTTATCCTTTGGGTCTAGCATTACCCGTTACCATAAGAGCTAGGATTCTAATGCAGGAAGTTTAGAGACGTAAGATAGGATGGGAGGACAGTTTGCCCGAGGACCTGAATGACCAAGGGACATTGTTGTTGAATGAATATGCCATCCTATGTACTAAACCTATACCTCGTAAAGTGGCGGCGTTCGGTGATGTTACGTTACACACGTTTTGCGATGCTAGCGCCACGGCATACGGGGTAGCCATATATGTTGTTACTTCATTTGGGGCACATTTAGTTACAGCCCGGGCCAAGGTAGCCCCGGTTAAAAAGGTAACTATCCCTAAAATGGAATTGACTGCCATGCTGCTATTAGCACGTCTGGTGCAACATGTACGCGCAGCATACGAGAGCGAATTAAATATTGAAATCGTTCATGTATGGTGCGATAGTCAGGTCGCACTCAACTGGATACATAGCAAGAAGTCTCTGCCAGTTTATGTGCGGAATAGGGTAGATGAGATTAGAGCCCTTTTGCCAGACGTTGCTTATCATTATGTAAATACAAAAGAAAACCCTAGTGATCTCATAACTAGGGGTATAACGGCTAGCCAGTTAATGAAGTCCGAATTGTGGTGGCATGGTCCAAAGTGGCTGCTCCATGAAAGTGAATGGACGATATGGCATGCTGTTGGTGAGGGACTTCTGCCACTGGAAACAGTGGCAGTTACAGCCCAACCAAATGAGCCACCGGGTCCTATCATGAAGTGGGCAAGATTCGGTGACTATAATAAATTAGTCAGAGTTGTAGCTTGGGTGTTGCGATATGTATCCAATCTCAAGCTTAAAGTAACGGGCCAACTCTGCAACAGGGGTCACAACATTGATGCTCGTGAATTTAAAGCAGCTGAAGTAACTTTGATCAAATGGGTTCAAATAGAAACCTTTTCCAATGAATTAGAATCCTTGAAAAGCTTGAATAAGACATTAATGCCTAATATAGTGCGTCAACTAAGGTTGCACCTAGACAATGGCCTCATCAGGTGTGAGGGTCGCCTGAAGTGGTCGGGTGTACCAGACGGCACAAACCGACCTATACTTATGCCAACAAGACATCACGTTACTGATCTATTGATCATACGTGCACATAGGGAAGTAAAACACTACGGGGTATGTCATATTATATCAAATTTACGTCTCACATGGTGGATACCCAGAGTTCGACAGGTAGCTCGACGCGTAGTGAGAAAGTGTGTAATATGCCAGAGACTAAAGGGTAAACCATATGCAACTGGACCAGCTCCACCTCTACCTGAATGCCGTGTAAAGCACGTAGAACCTTTCCAAGCGGTAGGATTAGATTACACAGGGGCATTGAAGACGAGGGAGCATGAGAAGGTTTATATATTATTGTTTACCTGTGCGACGTCTCGAGCGGTACACCTAGAACTATGTGATAATATGTCTAGCGAAGAATTTATGCTGGCGTTCAGACGGTTTTGTGCCCGTCGTTCATTCCCTCAACTCATTCTTAGCGACAATGCTCCCACTTATGTCCAAGCATCAAAATATCTAAAGGATATGAGTAGTGATCCTGCTATCATCACTTTTTTGGGAGAGAAGAAGTGCGAATGGAGGTTCATTCCAGTTAAGGCACCTTGGTTTGGTGGAATGTGGGAACGATGTGTCGGCATAGTAAAGTCAGGACTAAGAGCGGTTGTAGGACGTGCTCTATTAAAGAAAAGTGAGTTGACGACAGTCCTCACAGAGATAGAGGCAGTCGTGAATGATCGCCCGCTTACATAATGTGTACACCGACCTGCAAGAACCACTACCATTAACGCCAGCTCACTTGCTATATGGAAAACCATTGACTGCGTTTCCATCTGATTTTCAGTCCATAGTAGAGTTAGAGGATCCCTCGTTGTACTCTGAGGTAGCGGTGTCTAAGAGATACCAGTATATATCCAGGATAATCGAGGATTTTAGGAAACGGTGGATTAGTGAATATCTGCTAGCATTGAGGGAAAGGAGTGTTACTCCCTCTGGTAGACCAACGGCACCTACAGTTGGTGAAGTTGTTTTGATTAAAGAAGATAGTCCTCGTTTATACTGGAAATTAGGCCGCGTATTGGAGGTATACAAGGGGGCAGACTCTGTAGAGCGGGTGGCACTATTGAAGACAGCCACTGGAACTACTGTTCGTCCTATCGCACGTTTGTACGCTTTGGAGCTCGATTCCGCATTGCAATCTGAGGCTCCACCTGTTATTGCTGGGTCCGAGGATTCTCAAAGGAACGACTCACCTCTTACTGATGGTGATCATTCTCGGACCGGGACGCGTCCCAGACGCGCTGCTGCTGGCGCCGTCGACTTGTGGCGTCAGAAGATAGCCTCTGGGCAACTTTAGGTTTAAGATGGGGTTCAGGTCTTTTTTGTGGGGGGAGTGTATCGTATAAATACGATAGAATATGACTCTTTTGTGATCTCTTATGTCTCTGTGACGTCACGATCTCTCCTACAGCACGACGTAGGACGAGTAGATCGTATATTATAAGATTGTAAATAAGTTAAGTTATAAAAGGCCAAATATGCTATTAAGCAATATTGCCATGGTCTTATGTAGTATATATGAATTTATCGTATATATTAATATAATTTATCGTATAGAGCAACCTAAATGCGGTACGATAATTTGGGCTCCTGGCGGTTTGCCAAGGCAGCAAGGTGTGCTTTTGAGGTACGCCAGAGCCTTCACGAACACCAACCAGTTAACATCTAATTTTCCGCCCTCAGTTGATCGTGCTTTTGTGCCTGTAATCACAATACACATACAGCAATACACTCAGCTACACCATCACGACGCTCTCATCGACATCATGACTGACTGATAGATAAGCATACATTATAATAATCATGTCCATTCCCATGTAATCATTTATTCTTTCTTTAACTTGACTCGAGTCTTGGGACCGAAGTCTCGTTCCCCATTGTCCACCGCCATATTGGATAAAACGTTCTCCCTTGCCTCATTGCCACGTGGAACTATTGGTGAGTTAATTCCTGGCTAATATTAACCCTTATACCTTACCCTATATATACATTTGTTATGTGAGACCTTTGGATATAAATTAGCCTGTTTCAGATTGAATTTAATTTAGATATAGAGTAGTTTTCATTTAGATTGATTTTATTTGATTCATTATAGCTTAGTAATATTTAACTTCCATTGATAGTTTACCACAGAAAGGAACACAAGGGAATAATTAAAAAAACAAAAAAAAAACGACTTGCAAAATAAAGGTGCGAGCCTTTTCCCTATAATTTTACAGCAATATAGTGTGACCATTAAGGGGGGGTCACCTGCTTTTTTATCTTTCTCTCTTTCTCTGGCGTGTATCCATTCGGCCCCATTCAGCCAACTGTTTTAAGACGTTTATCCCCATCCAGCTGTCGATTTCTTCCTGGCGAGCGATAGCGAGCCATCATTGTTTGGAAAATTCTGCTTCGCCGAGACATTTTTCTATCGAAAAATTTACAAATTTAGCTTGCTGTAAAATAAATATATATATGTATGCTGGCTCTCTACTGCTCGCCAGGAAAAATCGACACCTAGATGAGAGTAAACGTCTTAAAACAGTAGGCTTATTGGGGCCGAATAGATACAAGCCAGAGAAAGAGAGAAAAGGAGAGAAAAAAAGCCTGTGACCCCCCTTAATCGAAAAACCTGAGAAGTGAGGTAGCTTTGAACAGGGCTGCCTGGAACGCCGCTATTAGGACGTCAGACCGTAATCGCATTTCGTGTGGAGCACTTTAAGCTCTTTAAGGGGGGACGGGCCAGTTTTCTGGACCACTTTCTCCCTCATGTTTAGCCCCATTAGTTTCAGATGTAAAGATGTTTGCCCCCTTTAGTTAGTCGATTTTAAGACCTTTCGCCCCATTTCTTCGTCAATATTTAGACCTTTCGTGCTATTTTGGTGTCGATTTTTCCATGGCGAACGATAGTGAGCCTGTAATGTTGGAAGAACCTGCCTTCGGCCGGGACATTTTCTACCGAAAAATGTACAAATTAATCTAGAAGGGGGATCTATTGGATGTTTTTTTTTTTAATTTGATGGGGGTCTAGGGAGGAAACTAGAAAAATAATGAATACATAGAAACTAGAAAAACTAGAAACTAGAAACTAGTTTGAAACTAGAAATGAAAACTAGAAACTAGAAAAATAATGAATACACTAGAAAAATAATGAATACATGCAAAAATCGCCCAAAAAGTGAACCATCTCCCCTTAAAAATGTATGTATGTAAGTATGTATGTATGTATGTATGTATATATGTATGCATGTATGTATGTATGATATATGTATGTATGTATGTATGTATATATGTATGTATGTATGTTTATATATATGTATGTATGTATGTATGTATGTATGTATGTATGTATGCATGTATATATGTATGTATGTATGTATGTATGTATGTATGTATGTATATATGTATTTATGTATGTATGCATGTATGTATGTATGTATGTATGTATGTATATATGTATGTATATATGTATGTATGTATGTATATATGTATGTATGTATGACTATGTATGTATGTATGTATGTATATATGTATGTATGTATGTATGTATGTGTGTATGTATGAATGTATGTATGCATATATGTATGTATGTATGTATGTATGTATGTATGTATGCACGTATGTATGTATGTATGTAATAATAAATAATAATAATAATAATCGGTTTATTTCAAGCCGGCAGCCAATGGGGCTGAAAATACACAGACTTAACCTAGATCTTATCCTAATGGATCAACAGACTGATCCTGGCAGCTAACGAGAGCGCCTACATACTCCCAAGGGAGTAGGACGTGGGCAGGAGACTTTGTGGGTCCCCCGAGACGATCCGCCCAGATCTTGCCTTCACGGCCAGGGAAAGTTTTTGATATGTATGTATGTATGTATGTATGTATATATGTATAATAAGTAACACCCAGTTCTTAACATTAATCATCAATTACAAACACCAATGTACTTGAATAAACTAATGAAAGCATATGGTCCTCCCGTGATTCGAACTCGGGACACCACACATCGTCTGGCAGTAGTAAACATTTAATCCATATGTGTTTGTACCATACTTGTAGTTTTACCCTAAGTCTGGCAAAAGGTTCTGAAAAAACTGGGTGATCTTTACAAGGCAAAGTTTTCTCGTTACAGCTAAGGGGGGTCACCTGCTTTTTTTTTTATCTTTCTCTCCTTTTCTCTCTTTCTCTGGCTTGTATCAATTCGGCCCCATTCAGCCAACTGTTTTAAGAGGTTCATCCCAATCCAGGTGTCGATGTCTTCCTGGTGAGCGAAAGCGAGCCAGCATTGTATGGAGAAATCCAGCTTCGCCGGAGAAATTTTTCTTTCGAAAAATTTACACATTTAGCTTGCTGTTAAAACAAAAAGGAAAATATTGACTCCTGGATGGAGGTAAACGTCTTCAAACAGTAGGCTGAACGGGGCCGAATTGATACAAGCCAAACAGAGCGGGAGAGAAAGAGAAAAAAAGCGAGGTGGGCCCCCTTAAACAACAGCGAGGCTTCTGCTGCGAGGCCCAGAAAAGAAAACCACTTTTCAATTATTCACAACAAACTAATGACAATAGTTTAATTCATGCATTTTGGTCTGTGAAAAACAAATACATATATATATATATATATATATATATATATATATATATATATATATATATATATATATAATAAACACAAATTTAACCTTATACATATGATTTTCGATGTTGGTTTTCTAATACAGATATTCGTTTCATTTTATATTTTTTTATTGTTTTTATTGTCAATCATCCACAGAGAGTTCAAATATACTCAAAGGGCGTCCCAACTTTACCTGGTGACCTTGTAATTAACCCTGCTAAATTAAATATGTTCATTTACTCTGCACTAATTAAGGGGGGTAGTAGGTATGTTTTTAGCTGTATATTTATTAATTCATATATTTTTTTATTTGGGCTATTAATTCATGTATTCATTTATTTTTTCGTTTCCTCGCTAAATTTCCATCAAAGTTAAAACAAAAACACCCCCTAGACCTGCCTTCAAGATACATTTGTACATTTTTCCGTAGAAAGATGTCCCGGCCGAAAGCCGATTCTTCTTCATATTACAGGCTCGCTATCGCTCGCCAGGAAAAAATCGACACCTAAATGACACGAAAGGTCTTAAAATTGACACCAAAAAGGGGCGAAAGGTGTTAAGATCGCCAAACTAATGGGGCGAACGTCTTAAAATCTCAAAACTAATGAGGCTAAACATGAAGGAGAAGGGGGTCCAGAAATTCCCTATACCCTCCCTTAAAGCTAAATACTCGGAAATTGCAGGTACAATCGGGGGTATTAAGTGTTGTCATAGATTTCAGTGGTTTTCGCTCAACAAGTGTTATTGGTACCTTTATAGTTACTGGGAAAAGTGCTTATCCCTCAGAGTATTAGTCAGTGTCCGAAACTTTGTGGAATATCTGACAACACTTATTAACCTCAACCGTACATGTTAATTTCAGAAGAGAGTTTTATTTAGTGAGAGGGTTTTAATTGGAAGAGGTTATTTAAAACGAATTTTCTTTATAAAGCGAAGTAGGCCTATATACTGTAGAGATGCAAAGAAAAAAAGAAAAGAAAAAAATATATATAGGAAAAGTTGGGATCGGGCCTGAGTACATAGATAGATATATAGATAGATAGATAGATAGCAACGACAGATATACACATAATTTAATATAAGAGATATATTCAAACAAATATGTGCATTTGTTCAGCCTGACAAATTAGAATATTGAACCACCTCAGAAAAGAAGAATTCGTAGTATGATAGTGCTAACAGATTTCTAATGATATATTTATTCATAATATTATAATTATTTTTGTTTACTAATTTAATTAATTTAATTAACATTAATCATCAATTACAAACCCCAATGTACTTGAATATACTAATGAAAGCATATGGTCCTCCCGGGATTCGAACTCGGGACACCAATTCCAGAACATAAGCATCTAAACCATTACTACCAACACAGTTTATATAAGATTATCCTTGTCATCATTGTATCAGGAGCTTCTAGTGAACATGTTATTCGGATTCGAACTCGGGACACCAAACCCAGAACATAAGCATCTAAACCAATACACCACCAACACAGTATATATAAGATTTTCCTTGTCATCATAGTATGGGGCGCTTCTAGTGAACATGTTATTCCACTGGCCTCCCATTCACACATTTCCCTTTGAGCCCACACGCTTACGTACGTTCAGCGACAAACAAATTATTTGGAAACGCTTTCAGGTCGAATTCACGAGAGGAGAAATACCAAGGGCCGAAATTCTGTTGCGGTGGCCTCGATACAGTTCTGATCTTGGAACTTGTCGATCTTGTTAAGGGAGCCCACCTCGCTTTGTTTTATCTTTCTCTCCCTCTCTCTTTGGCTTGTATCCATTTGGCCCCATTCAGCCTACTATTTTAAGACGTTTACCCCCAACCAGGTGTCAATATTTTCCTGGCGAGCGGTAGCGAGCCAGCATATATATACTGTATATATATTTTTTAGAGCAAGCTAAATTTGTACATTTTTCGATAGAAAAATTACTCCGGCGAAGCCGGATTTCTCCATACAATGCTGGCTCGCTATCGCTCGCTAGGAAAAAATCGAGACCTGGATGGGGATAAATGTCTTAAAACAGTTTGCTGAATGGGGCCGAATGAATACAAGCCAGAGAAAGAGAAAAAAGGAGAGAAAGATACAAAAAAAAGCTGGTGACTCCCCTCAATGTCGAATTAAGGGTGTAGAGATTATTTATTAGTATATTGATTTACTATTTAATTTAGTTTTCGTTTTCGTTTTCTTCTAGGGGGGGGGGGGGGTGTCTTTATAAGATTGACGGAGTTCTAGCGAGCAAACTAAGAAATATAGGAATATAGGAATTAATAGGTCCACAAAAAGCGACCCACCTCACTGTATTATATAACTGAAGACCTAGCCTATAATGTGGTGATTAACCTTTTACTCCACCCAAATGTCCAAGTGTGCAGGTTAAGGGGAGAAGGGCCGTTTTCTGGACTCCTCTCTCCCTCATGCTTAGCCCTTTTAGTTTTCAGATTTTAAGACGTTCAGCCCATTAAGTTGGCGATTATAAAACCTTTCGTCCCATTTCTCTATCAATATCAAGACCTTTCGTGTCATTTAGGTGTCGATTTTGCCCTGGCGAGCGAAAGTGAGCCTGTAATTTTAAGAGAAACCGGTCTTTGGCCGGGATATTTATCTACCGAAAAATGTACTAATGCATCTTGAGGGGGGGGGGGGGGGTTGTCTAGGGGGGTGTCTTCCTAAGCTTGATGGAGGTCTAACGAGGAAACTAACAAATAAAGGAATACAATAATTAATAGACCAAAAAAAAACACCCATCTCACCTTAATGCATAACTTTAAGACCTACTATAATGTTGTGTAATGTGTTTTTTTCTAAATATCCAAGCGGTCTTATCTGTCCCTGGCAAAGTGTGGTGCAGGTTAACCCGAGCCCTTGGCTATGCATGAGGCAACAATTATTCCAGGCTCACCTTTAGCTGTAATACCCTGGCATATTACACCCTACTTGGAGATGCACGGTAAATGTATACACTATATAATATGTGAAGGGGATATATATATATATATATATATATACCTCAAGACCCCCATCTAGATAAATGAGGCCGAAAGGCCAGTTCCTCCCAAATTACAGGCTCGCAATAGCTCACTATCGCTCGCCAGGAAAAAATCGATACCTACAGTAAGTGGCACAAAAGGTCTTAAAATCTCGAAACTAATGGAACAAATTTTGTAAAATCTTAAAACTAATGGAGCTAAACATGAGGGAGAAGGGAGTTGACACAAACACGTAATTGGATGTATCTCTGGTATCGCAAGAGTTCTTATCCTTATCATAATTGGGATATATAATAATAATAAGCTCATCCGTTCATACATTATACATTCCTGAGCCTTTCTTAAGGGGATAGTGCTTGATTTTGGTTTATGTAGCCTATATGTGTATTAATATATGTGTATTAATATATGTGTTAGTTTCCTTGATAGACCTCCATTAAGCTTATAAATGCACCCTTTAGACCCCCTTTCAAGATAAATGTGTACATTTTTCGGTAGAAAAATGTGCCGGCAAAGGCAGGTACCTTATAAAATTACAGGCTCGCTATCGCTCTCCAGGAACAAATCGACACCTAAATGGCATGAACAGTCTGAATATTGGCAAAGAAATTTGGCAAAAGGTCTCAAAATCGCCAACATAACGGAACCAGCGTCCTAAAATATCAAAACCTTTGGGGCTAAACATGAGGGAGAAAGGGGACCAGAAAAACGAGCCATCGCCCCTATAAGAAGGTTCAAGTATATATACAGAATAATAATAATGATTGCCACTCTAAAAGGCTAGGCTGGAGGAGTCTTTGTATTGGAGCTGTAAGAGGCAACCTGACCTGAGAGCATCTGGCCACAGGATGCATACAGGAGTATATATACAGAATAATAATAATGATTGCCACTCTAAAAGGCGAGGCTGGAGGAGTCTTTGTATTGGAGCTGTAAGAGGCAACCTGACCTGAGAGCATCTGGCCACAGGATGCATACAGGAGTATATATACAGAATAATAATAATGATTGCCACTCTAAAATGCGAGGCTGGAGGAGTCTTTGTATTGGAGCTGTGTTACGACTGAGGTTTAAATATATCAGGGCTCTTATTCATTGGACTAGTAATGGCATAAATGCTACAACGGAAAGCGCTAGATCCAACCTCTGATGTATATTCCCAGTGAACAAAGAACACAAATACTCTCCAGAGTTCTATATGCAATAATAGGTTATTAAACTCTCAATAAATGTGCGTCTACTCTAGGCTTAATGTTATGTGAAAACAGCCTATTACTACCTATAACCGAAGGTGCTTGGTTATGGTATGCAAAGTAAGGTGGTAAGAGAAGTTACAGCTTACGTTACTTTAATCAATAAATGTCAGGCACTCCTGCATGAAAGAAAGTGCACTAAAGTCCTTCAACATCAACAAGGAATCTTCTTTAAATGTTAGATGCTATCAAGATGCTCGAATCGGAAGTGGAACCCAAAAAGGCAGGCAGCGGAACAATGCTCGTGCAGGCTATGCACACAACAAGGCAGGAGATATAATGCAGTCGGAGCCAAGAATATCCTAAACGCCACAACAATAATAATAATCGCCACGACAATGCAGTATTCCTATCAACAAAAAGAGCCTAAGTCGTTTGTGTCTCAATACATCAAACTAGGCTGCGAAATGCTTGTGTAATCATAAACGGGTATGCATAAAAAGAGTAATTGGTTTAATATACTTAATGTCTACTGTGACTGATAAAGTATAGCTAGAGTCAATGATACGAGATACTGGTGCGCATGGCATGCCGCATAGCCTAGTGCAAATCTCAAGTCTGTGCGTCAAATATTACGTTATAATGAAGGGTAGCTCTCTTGAGAAACCTTAATACCGAAGTATTAAGCGTTCTCCTGGCGTACCTCAAAGACAAACAACGAGCTTAGAACAGTGCAGAATGGTATAGGCAAAAAGCCCTCATTCGTGCATGCTCTACTCTCAATGTCACACAGACTAGAACTTACCCAATCAACTCCAGTTCTCAGGTATGTCGTGCAGCTTTTAACTAAATCCAGCACCCATCGGAAACAATACCTTATAGTATCAGACTCCTAGTCTAGCATTATCTAATCCAGCCGAACACTAATAATTATAGGAAGCGTTACTGAACAATATGAATGCCAACCAATGCTTCGTGATCAACTTATCTTAACAACTAACATACATGGGTTATATAAGACCTTAACGCACAATACAACTGGCCAGCATGAAGCTGATTATGCAGAGTTAACCAGAGGGGGTATAATATTAATAAAAGGTGGTGAAAGATATGGAAAATGAGAGAGATAGGCAGAGGAAAAGGTTCTCAGGTGCAGGGAGGGGGGACAGATATCAAAGGGATAAGAGGGATGCATTCTAGAAACCAGATCTGAGGGAGAGAGTGGCAAGAGAGCTGTATATATACTAGCACTAGCTCGCACCGCGTAGTCAAAGCGGTAACAATTCCTTCAGCCAATGCCAAAGAAGCCAGCCAAACATGACGTCACCGAGCATGCAAAAAACACTGCGCGCCTCCTCTCACTCTGTTCTACTCTCTATCTCTCTTTCTCTCTCAAATCCTATCATTACTACTTAACCCGGGAGCTGCGGGAAGACTCTTAAGAGTTCCCCCGGCGGACTGCGGGAAGACTCTCCTGAGTAAGTAAAATTAAAAATCAACTTTTGACATCGAATTTTTTTTTTTTTTTTTTTTATTTTATTTTTTTTTTTTGGCCCCTGGGCCATGCAAAATCTCAGTCCTCTACCTCCCCTCCTTCCCCACTTTCCTCCTATCCCTCAGTTATCACCTATTTTCCCTATTATTCCCTTATTCTGAGGTATATTTTCGTGCTAACATTAGCGAGTTGCAAGCAGGGTGTTGTCATCACTGATGGCAATCGAGTGCAAGAGAGAGAGAGAGAGTATTGATCGACTGTGTCGCAGTGGCCTTGGGGAAAATTGGCGGGAAGGTAGCTTGCCTCACCCATACATTATACAACTCGCGGGCTATATCTCCGATTTTGACCATCCAAACGCTGTTTTCACTCGTTTTATTGTTGTTTCAGGTTAATACCTTTATAATCAACCCATAATAGGCGCATATGGATAATTATTAATGCTATTAATGGTACAATGAATATTTTAGTGACGGAAACACCTCAAATACGTCAGCACAGGGGGAGGTTTTCAATTACCCCCGTGCGCACTTCAGAGGTTAATGATAAAACATATACTTTGCAATTAAATATATAAAGCCTTGACATGGGCGAAAACAAAGAGCCTTTCTGGACTACCCATGACACAAGCTTTCATATGAAATAAAGCACACAATAATACATCAACTGTAGCCACATCCACTGCCCTGGCCATCCTAGCAAGTCACTGTAGGACAAGCCATGCGGTTCTAACGGAGTGGTTAACGTCACACCCCCTCCCAAGATTTTTCTCAGAGGCCCAAAGCTCAACAAAAATCTGATGGTTAGAACTCATGCTATATCTCTACTTCCCATCATCCAGCGGCAGTAAAATATCTGGCACAGTTCTTCAACAAAACATTTAACAAAATTATAACCCTCCCCAACACAATAGGTTAAATCATATGTAGTTATGCTCCTCAAGAGCGAGCTTCTCTAGCCCAGCATTCTGAGAGTAGTGCAACTCAGAATTACTGCTATAACATACTCAAAAAATTCAACTATCAAAGAAAGAGTTTTTATTTGATTTTTATGTTTTTAATTTGTTTATTTCGGCTGCACTATAGGGGCAAGCCTAGTTTTTTCTTCTATACCAAACGCTCAACTCCTGCTTTACGACCCAATACGCTGGGCTACAACCGCGAGCCAACAAGCACCAAGCGCAAAATACTATTCAAACTAAAGCAGTAGGCTACCCGTGTGTCAATCTACCCAGGATCATATACCCTTGAAAGACAATCTGCAACCACGTTGTCACAACCGGCAATATGGCGTATGTCCAGGCTATATACCAATAACCTTAGTGACCACCTGGTCAGCCTCATATTACGATTGTGAAACTGGTCCAAGAACTTGAGAGGGTGATGATCTGTGTAAATTACAACTACTGGACCATAGGCTGGAACATAGACCTCGAAATGCCTCAGTGCAAGTACAACTGCCAGCAGCTCCCTCTCGACAACAGAGCAGCTTCCCTGGGCTGAATTGAACTTTTCCGAGCAGAAACTAACAGGATGTTCCAGCCCCTCATCGTCCATTTGCATAAGGACGGCACCAGCCCCCACACCACTAGCATCCATTGCTAGTTGGAAAGGTAGGCTAAAGCCAGGGGCCCTGAGAATCGGGTGAGTGCACAACAGGTGTTTTACTACTCTAAACGCCTTCTCACACTCAGGCGCCCATTTGACTTTCTTATCCTTCCAGTTATCCTCCACCTGAGCTTGACTGTCCCGTTCTCCTTCTCCACCTTGACTGCTAAACGTCATCACAGGCACAGTGAGAGGCTCAGAGGGGTGCCTCACATACTCCTTCATGAGATTAACGTGACATAACTGATTGCGCTTACGTCTGTCTGGAGCGGCCACCAAGCAATCCAGGTCCGATAGCCTCTCAACCACCCTATAAGGACCCGTGTACTTCGCGGATAAGGGATGACCTACAAGGGGCAGTAGAATCAACACCTCCTGACCCACGTGAAACTCCCTGAGTTTAACCTTGAGGTCGTACCTGTCCTTCATGAGGGCCTGAGAGCTAGTCAAATTACGGCCAGCCAACTCCAGACTGCGCAACATCCGTTCTCGACTGTCGAGGACATACTTGAGCATAGAAAAAGGTTTTTCTGCGCCCTCCCATAGTTCTTTAACCATATGGAGAGGCCCTCTGACACGGTGTCCAAAGACGAGCTCATTAGGGCTGAATCCCAAACTTTCCCCAGGTACCTCCCGCGCAGCAAACAAAACATATGGCAGGCCAAGATCCCAACCTTTCCCACTCTCAAAGCAACAATAACGAAGCACAGATTCCAAGGCTGAGTGCCATCGCTCTAACACACCCTGGCTCTCCGGATGATACGCAGATGACACAACCGTAACAATCCCATGCTGCGGCACTGCTTGAACAAAGAGGCTAGAAGTGAAGTTGGATCCTTGGTCTGACTGAATCCCCTGCGGGTAACCATACCAGGAAAAATACACTAGCAAGTTTCGGACCACCGTCTTCGCTGACCCATTTCTCATAGGGTACGTGTCAGGATACCTTGTTGCTACATCTCCCGACTGTGCATCACTGTCCTCCTCCAACTCGACAGCACCGGTACCACATTGAAGAACCTCCGGGTCTTCTAATTGCAATTTACGAATGTCCGAAGGAGCAAGCTTTTCTAAGTGTTTGCGAAACAACTCATGCCCCCCTCCTACATTGAATTTAGCCTCCCGTTGCTCTCTCTCTGTGTATCGTTGCTGTCTCTTCGTCTTTTTAAGCACATCCTCTGCCTTCTTAGTAACAGTTAATGGGTCTTCTCCAGACTTGAAAATCGGTCCTAATAATGAGTCCCCGAGAATGTCCGTTGATACTAAACTCTCAACCGCATCAACTTTCAACCCCTTCTCGGTACCTTTCCTCCGCTTGTCTAAAGACTGTTGACCAGAATATGACTCCCTGGATGCAAGAGATCTGGTGACAACACACGCCATAGGTTGCACCTGACACTTCTCAACCCACTCCTGCTCCTCCCTACTCACGTCGGCCGGCTTCTCGGCAACGACCAAGGCTGGAGCCTCGGAAGTAGGCCCCGCAAAGTCGTTGCCGAGAAGGAGGTCGACGCCCCCAACAGGCAACTTCTCCACAATTCCTACATCCAGGTCACGAGTCACACCATCAAGTTCCATCTTCATTCTTACAAGCGGGTATGACCTTGTTGCATTAACTCCCTGAACCACAACCACCCGCGCCGTATTTACAGGTTTACCAGTGAAATTCCTCAACAATGTTTGCGATGCCCCAGTGTCACGCAAAATTCTCACCTCATGTCTTCTACCCCCCCACTCCACACAACCGAGTCCCCTGTGGTCACTAAAGGCATCACGGACAGGGAATAAGCCTTCCGGATCCTTCTGCACTGGCAGTGTATTTACCTCGGAAGAATTGCCTCTAACAAACTCCGATGTCCTCTTGAACACTCCAATGCCGTGAGCAAAAGACACGGCTGCCGGAGGAGGTCGACTAGGGCACTCATTTGCTTTATGACCCTCCTTGTGGCACTTAAAACACATAAATTTCGGTTTCGGCTTATACTGTGATGTAAAAAGCCCCTGACTTTTCTCATACGGTGTGGTGTTAGGTTTGGATTCAGTTTTAGTGTCATTGCTCTTTTGTTTAAATGTGTCATTGCTACGGGGAGGGGGAGGATAACGGTCCTTAGCACTTGCATCGTACTTTAGTGAGGACCCGCAACCCCGAATCAACGACAGCCGTCGATCAGCCATTTCTGCTGCTTCGACTAGAGTTCTTGGGTTTTTCTCCTTTAAGTTCAAAGTTAGATCACCGCCCGTGCTCTTAAAGAACTGCTCCAACATCATTAACTGCTTAATTCCATCAAATGTTGTTACCTTCTCAGATCGGAGCCAGTTCCCCATAGCATCGGACAAGTCCCGGGCGTGTTCCAAAAAGGTGCTATCTCTTCCCTTGGTTACACCCCGGAACTTCAAACAGTATGTTTCTGGTTGCAGTTCGTAAGCCCTCAGGACAGCCTCCTTGAGATCCTCATACACAATACATGACTCCAAAGGTAACGCATCGTAGGCTTTAAGACCCTTGCCTATTAATCTAGAGGATACAAGTGCTGCCCATTTATTCTCTGGCCACTGGTGTTCCTGGCACTTCTTCTCAAAGCGTGCGAAAAATTCTGTTACACCACTCTCATCAAACACCGGAACCAGTTTCAATAAGTGCGAGAGAGATTGATCATGAACACGGTTACCAGCCCCAAGTCGCTGTCCCGTTGTCTCTACTCGCGACTTCTCTACGTCCATGTCGGCACAGTACCTAGTCGACTCTAAATCAGCTTGGATTTTTGCTAGCTCTATGTGCTGCTGACTGGTAGTTTTTCTCTCTTCTATCTTGGCTCTCTCTTCTATCTTGGCTAATTCTAATTGCTGCTCAGATACCCTGATAGCCTTTCTCTCTTCGATCTTAGCTGATTCTATTTGCTGCTGGATCTTAGCTAATTCGAGCTGAAGCAATAATTCTGGAGTTAACCCTTGAGGAGGTGAAGGTGCTACAATGTTTGAAATTACCGGTGGTCCACCAGGGGCAACCCACCCTGCCAGCCACCACCCAACTGTGGAAGCGTACTCGGGGTCGGCAAACTACTGGGATGGCTGGGAGTCGAGTGTAGGGGAAGCATGGTCGAAGGGCTCTGAGCACTCAACCCATCTCGCTCACCAGTCACCCTGCCCAGTACACACGTTATCAAGTTATCCCTGGTCATGCTGCTACTACCCGCATGACCGATAGCTGTGGCCAGGCATTGAAGACCGTACCGATCCATACCCTCCAACTGCTCGGCAGTAACAGGCCATTGCAAAAATATCCTAGCATCCTCCTCACAGTTCACCTGATTAACCATTTCATCATACTGTTGTTCCTCAGTTTCGACATTACGTACTGTGTCTCCATTCTCCTCTGATCCGGTATAAGGCATGATGCTCACAAAAATTTCCCACCTCAATATTCAGAAAAGAAGCACCCCAAACTCTTATACCTCAATATACACACACAAATTCTCGGAAATACTCAAGGGCTATATTATGTCGCAAAAAAAATATATTCTTGCTGATCTCCGCAAAATATTCCCCAAAACAACAAATGTTCCCTGCTAATAAATGTAGGTTCACCAAATCCTAGGTAAGGTCGCCATTTGTTACGACTGAGGTTTAAATATATCAGGGCTCTTATTCATTGGACTAGTAATGGCATAAATGCTACAACGGAAAGTGCTAGATCCAACCTCTGATGTATATTCCCAGTGAACAAAGAACACAAATACTCTCCAGACTTCTATATGCAATAATAGGTTATTAAACTCTCAATAAATGTGCATCTACTCTAGGCTTAATGTTATGTGAAAACAGCCTATTACTACCTATAACCGAAGGTGCTTGATTATGGTATGCAAAGTAAGGTGGTAAGAGAAGTTACAGCTTACGTTACTTTAATCAATAAATGTCAGGCACTCCTGCATGAAAGAAAGTGCACTAAAGTCCTTCAACACCAACAAGGAATCTTCTTTAAATGTTAGATGCTATCAAGATGCTCGAATAGGAAATGGAACCCAAAAAGGCAGGCAGCGGAACAATGTTCGTGCAGGCTATGCACACAAAAAGGCAGAAGATATAATGCAGTCGGAGCCAAGAATATCCTAAACACCACAACAATAATAATAATCGCCACGACAATGCAGTATTCCTATCAACAAAAAGAGCCTAAGTCGTTTGTGTCTCAATACATCAAACTAGGCTGCGAAATGCTTGTGTACTCATAAACGGGTATGCATAAAAAGAGTAATTGGTTTAATATACTTAATGTCTACTGTGACTGATAAAGTCTAGCTAGAGTCAATGATACGAGATACTGGTGCGCATGGCATGCCGCATAGCCTAGTGCAAATCTCAAGTCTGTGCGTCAAATATTACGTTATAATGAAGGGTAGCTCTCTTGAGAAACCTTAATACCGAAGTATTAAGCGTTCTCCTGGCGTACCTCAAAGACAAACAACGAGCTTAGAACAGTGCAGAATGGTATAGGCAAAAAGCCCTCATTCGTGCATGCTCTACTCTCAATGGCACACAGACTAGAACTTACCCAATCAACTCCAGTTCTAAGGTATGTCGTGCAGCTTTTAACTAAAGCCAGCACTCATCGGAAACAATACCTTATAGTATCAGACTCCTAGTCTAGCATTATCTAATCCAGCCGAACACTAATAATTATAGGAAGCGTTACTGAACAATATGAATGCCAACCAATGCTTCGTGATCAACTTATCTTAACAACTAACATACATGGGTTATATAAGACCTTAACGCACAATACAACTGGCCAGCATGAAGCTGATTATGCAGAGTTAACCAGAAGGGGTATAATATTAATAAAAGGTGGTGAAAGATATGGAAAATGAGAGAGATAGGAAGAGGAAAAGGTTCTCAGGTGCAGAGAGGGGGGAACAGATATCAAAGGGATAAGAGGGATGCGTTCTAGAAACCAGATCTGAGGGAGAGAGTGGCAAGAGAGCTGTATATATACTAGCACTAGCTCGCACCGCGTAGTCAAAGCAGTAACAATTCCTTCAGCCAATGCCAAAGAAGCCGGCCAAACATGACGTCACCGAGCATGCAAAAAACACTGCGCGCCTCCTCTCACTCTGTTCTACTCTCTCTCTCTCTCTCTCAAATCCTATCATTACTACTTAATGATAAAACATATACTTTGCAATTAAATATATAAAGCCTTGACATGGGCGAAAACAAAGAGCCTTTCTGGACTGCCCATGACACGAGCTTTCATATGAAATAAAGCACACAATAATACATCAACTGTAGCCACATCCACTGCCCTGGCGATCCTAGCGAGTCACTGTAGGACAAGCCATGCGGTTCTAACGGAGTGGTTAATGTCACAGCTGTAAGAGGCAACCTGACCTGAGAGCATCTGGCCACAGGATGCATACAGGAGTATATATACAGAATAATAATAATGATTGCCACTCTAAAAGGCAAGGCTGGAGGAGTCTTTGTATTGGAGCTGTAAGAGGCAACCTGACCTGAGAGCATCTGGCCACAGGATGCATACAGGAGTATATATACAGAATAATAATAATGATTGCCACTCTAAAAGGCGAGGCTGGAGGAGTCTTTGCATTGGAGCTGTAAGAGGCAACCTGACCTGAGAGCATCTGGCCACAGGATGCATACAGGAGTATATTATACAGCATAATATTAATGATTGCCACTCTAAAAGGCGAGGCTGGAGGAGTCTTTGCATTGGAGCTGTAAGAGGCAACCTGACCTGAGAGCATCTGGCCACAGGATGCATACAGGAGTGTGTGTGTGTGTGTGAGTGTGTGGGTGTGGGGGGGGGGGGTTGAGTATGTATTTGTGTGTGTGTGTGTACTGGTATAATGGTGTGTGGGGTTGAGTATTTAGTATGTGAGTGTGTGTGTGTACTGGTATAACGGTGTGTGGGGTTGAATATGTATTATGTGTGTGTGTGTGTGTGTAATTGTATAATGGTGTGTGGGGTTGAATATATATTATGTGTGTATGTGTGTGTGTGTGTGTAATGGTATAATGGTGTGTGGGGTTGAATATGTATTATGTGTGTGTGTGTGTGTGTGTGTACTGGTATAACGGTGTGTGGGGTTGAATATGTATTATGTGTGTGTGTGTGTGTGTGTAATTGTATAATGGTGTGTGGGGTTGAATATATATTATGTGTGTATGTGTGTGTGTGTGTAATGGTATAATGGTGTGTGGGGTTGAATATGTATTATGTGTGTGTGTGTGTGTGTGTGTGTAATGGTATAACGGTGTGTGGAGTTGAATATGTATTATGTGTGTGATTGTGTGTGTGTGTGTGTGTGTAATGGTATAATGGTGTGTGGGGTTGAATATGTGTTATGTGTGTGTGTGTGTGTAATGGTATAACGGTGTGTGGGGTTGAATATGTATTATGTGTGTGAGTGTGTGTGTGTGTGTAATGGTATAATGGTGTGTGGGGTTGAATATGTATTATGTGTGTGTGTGTGTGTGTGTGTGTGTGTGTGTAATGGTATAACGGTGTGTGGGGTTGAATATGTATTATGTGTGTGTGTGTGTGTAATGGTATAATGGTGTGTGGGGTTGAATATGTATTCTATGTGTGTGTGTGTGTGTGTGTGTAATTCACCGATCTTGTTTCGCCAAGGGGATTCCACGCAATGTGAGCTTCAGCTCATTATTATCGCGCCTCCTTAACCGTGTATTACGTGAAGTGCATGTCATGTGTTAGTGTATCCCTGGCTGTGGATGTGAGTGTAGTCTGTAATCAGTCAATTGGCGACATCTGAAATCGAAAGCTTGGGTTGATCTGTACGGTACCAATCTCACCCGGAGGTTTAGGTTGACCTATACGATACCCATTCTCACCTTGTAACAGACCACCAACCCCCCAGGGAAGGGGGTTGGGGGGGGGGGGGGAGCAAATAAATCCGGCTGCAAATGACTTTCTGGCATTCTTGGGTAGGGGGGGATAATGGAGGATGTGTTTGTTTGTGGTCTGAGGGAGATATTAAAGCATTATAATGAAGGAGTAATAGGGGGGGGAGAGGGAGTGGGGGTTTGTGTGTGTGTGTGTGTGTGTGTGTGAACGAGAGTGTGACAGTGAGTGCTAGTGTATGTGTGTGTGTGAAAGGGACGGTGAGAATGTATGTGAGAGAGAGAGAGATATCAAAGCTGTAGTCATATTTAATTTTGTTTTCATTAGTTCACATCCAATCAAGGTTGCAAAGAGATATTAACCCTTTCTGTGCCGACGACATCATCTTCATTGTATTTCACCTAAATTTAGACGATTTTACGAAACTTAGGAAGGATGTATGGTTGCTAAAAGAATTCATTGAGATAGGTTGTCGCTTCATAATGGGGAGAGGTCCTTCCTAAGCTAAAGAAAATCGTCTAATAGTTTGCCAGAATATAATAATAAGAACAGTCGCGCTAATAAATCATCCCAGCTGTCATTACGTTTGGTTTGCTCTGTGCTGTATGCATGTCTGTCAGATGTTGAATAGGGTGAGTTAGTGTAGGAACTTGTATGTATAATCCACTCAATATGACGAAATGAAACTTAGATATTGCTGAAACCAATTATAGATCAAAACATACTTGGTGCCGAGAAATCACTTATTAGCGCGACTGTACATTACCGGTACAGAAGGGGTTAATAACATCGTCTACTACAAGTCTTTGATCAGGGTGACCTTGTCCAATTGGTCATAACATTATTACATCGCTTAACCCCTTCTATACTGGCAATGTCTTTTCAATTTTATGCTAGCTATATTTAGACGATTTTGTGCCATTTAATTAAGGAGAATCTGTGGTAGTAAAAAGGGTTAAGTGAAATTATTCGAAGCCTCTTAATGGATGTAGGCCCTTTTTAAGCTGAATAAAATCGTCTAATAGTAGCCAGAATAAAGTTTAAAAGGACGGTACCGGTACAGAAAGGGTTAATCGCAAAGACCGACAATTAAAAGTAATTAATTAAATGTCCAGCCGAATCAAATATTCCTCTGCTATAAATTACAATATAGACATTTTGACACCGTCAAAAGTGGGAGACTGGGGAGACTGGCCGTTAGTTTGGTCAATTAATTAATTTATTCAAAAAACATTTTTAGTATCTTCGCTAGACCTCCATCAAGCTTAGAAAATCACCCTCTAGACCCCCCTTCAAGATAAATTTGTAATTTTTTTCGGTAGAAAAATGTCCCGGCCGAAGGCTGGTTCCTCTTAAAATTGCAGGCTCGCTTTCGCTCGCCAGGAAATAATCGACACCTTAATGGCACGAAAGGTCTTAAAATTGACAACGGAATGGGGCGAAAGGTGTTAAAATCGCCAAACTAATGGACCGAACGTCGTATAATCTCAAAACTAATGGGGCTAAACATGAGGGAGAAAGTGGTCCAGAAAACCGGCCCATCCCCCCTTAAATGTGTTGGGTTATTGAAAAAATGAAATGCAAACATATCAATTTTGTATTCGAGTTTTAGCAAATAATTATAAAAGCATTACCACATTTGTTTTCGCCATATTCAAATTAACCATACCTATAATATCCATTTCGATAAATGAAACTTTTGACAAAATATATCATTAAAGCTAATCTATTCCAAGTCCACATGCCATCGTGATGAACAGAATTTCAAACCCACTTATAATTTGAGAGTATTGTGTGTATGATAAATGTTTCAATTTTATTTTATAGCATATGCTGGCAGGAAAAAATCGACACCTGGATGGGGATTAATGTCTTAAAACAGTTGGCTGAATGGGGCCGAATGGATACAACCCCGAGAGAGAGAGGGAGAGAGAGAGAGAACAAAAACGAGATGTCCCACTTAAAAATTACACTGAATACATTATTCTTCGCTAAGAATGTGAGTGCATATGTATATAATACTTGAATTATCAGTTATCTCCAGGAAATATATTTACCATTCAGTTATATCTGTGTCAAGTGGCACGGCACGCTACAGAAACGCTGTGTACAACTCACTTTTCTAAACAAATGTAAAAAGTACATTGAAACGTATATAATGTTACATACAATCTCTCTCTCACTCTCTGTCTGTCTGTCTCTCTCTCTATCTCTCTCTTTAAGCTCTTCAATCCTCCTACACAAATATACTACACAAATATCTCTCTCACACTCACACATTCTCACTAACTCTCTCTCTCTCTCACACATCTTGACACAGGAGCCACTTCATCAGCCGTGGTCTCCCTCGGGAAATAAGACAGGGTCACCTCACCGTTTATTTAGGGCGGCCGCAATCCTGGAGAAGGCACAGAAGAAGGCAAGTGGGTTCTCCATCATTATAAATCACGGGGCATTGATTTCGGTTACCCAGGGGAGATATGGTGGAGTGGTCTTGCCACTGGACGGTATTCCAATGGACCCGGGTTCGAGTCCCGATATGACAATGGGCAGATATTATTTGGGATGGAATTTGTGCTGTCAGTGCATTACCACAAAGCACACCGAAACGCCAAATAAATACCCTCATTGCTCCCTGATTAAATAGCACTGTATGAATATTCCCATATTCAAATTATCCTATAGGGGGGCAATGCTTAGCGAGTTCATTGCTCAATAGGTGGCGTTCTGAGAGTGAGGGTCTGAGTCTAGGAGATGAAACAGTGAAGCACTGGAGCGAGGCATCTTCAGAGATGGTGCTGCTTCGAGCCATGTGTGAGCAACTAAGCCCCATGCATCCTGCGAAGGCAAGATTGCAGAGGCTGGTTTGCAGCAAAACAAGTGCTGCACATGTATCAATCAATCAATTACCATTATTATTATTATTATTAAGTGGAGAAGAAGAACGGACAAAGAACTAACCATCGAAAAAGAGCAACCAAAGACAAAACAAAAGTTGCAGCATATTTATTTATCATCGAGCCCGAGTTTTATATTGAAGGCAAAGGGAGAGTTTCGATAAAGGCATTTCGATATTGTTTTTAAGGGGGCTCACCTCGCTTTTTCTCTCATTCTCTCCCTCTCTCTTTGGCTTCTATCCATTCGGCCCCGTTCAGCCTACTGTTTTAAGACGTTTACCCTCATCCAGGTGTCAATATTTTCCTGGCGAACGGTAGCAAGCCAGCATAATTATATATAGCTTTGTTTTGACAGCAAGCTAAATTTGTACATTTTTCGATAGAACAATGTTTCCGGCGAAGCCGGATTTCTCCATACAATGCTGGCTCGCTATTGATCGCCAGGAAGAAATTGACACATGGATGGGGTAAACGTTTTAAAACAGTTAGCTAAATGGGGCCGAATGGATACAAGCCAGAGAAAGAGAGAAAAGGAGAGAAAGAAAAAACAAACAGGTAACCCCCTTAAGTTCGAGTGGAGCAAAGAAAAACCGGGGGAGTCGGTTTTTGTTCAAAGAATAGTATGTTTTTTTGTTTTTTTTAAGGGGAGATGGGCTGCTTTTATCTGGCCTCCCTTCTCCCTCATGTTTAGCCCTATTATGTTTTAGATTTGAAGACGTTTGCCCCATTAGTATGGCGATTTTAAGACTTATAGCCCCATTTCTCTCTCAATATTAAGACTTTTCGTGTCATTTAAGTGTCGATTTTTCTACCGAAAAATTTACAAATCTATCTTGAAGGAGGGGAGGGGGTCTAGGGTGTGTTTTCTAAGCTTGATGGAGGTCTGGGGAGGAAACTTTGAAAAATATATGAATAAATGAATTTATAGACTAAACAAACAGCCACTGTCCCCTTAAGCCTTACTGTACCAGCGACGTCTTTTTTAATTTTATTCTAGCTACATCTAGACAATTTTATGAAACTTAGGAGATATATGGTAGCTAAAAGGATTCATTAAGATAGTATGTAGCCTTTTAATGGGTAGACGAACTTCTTAAGCTAAAAACAATTGGCTAATCATTGACATAATAGGATAAAAAGGATGTCCCTGCAGGTGTTGTATTGGTTAACTTACCGGTGAACCAACTTTACTTTCCTCGCCGGGGTACAGCCACCAGAGCCCCCAATCGATGGCACTTCACACCTCTCGGGCCTTTCCAATATCGTTCCCGCGGGCTAGATTAAAAAGGTCCTAGCCAAAAAATCATCTCAAGTTTTAGAGGGTATAAGGTGCAAAGTTGTATTATGAAGGCTCAAATATGTATGTATGTATGTATGTATGTATGTTTGCTAGAATATATATATATATATACAGTATATACTGTATATATATATATATATATATATATATATATATATATATATATATATATATATATGAATTGGACAGGTTTCTCATCAGATATATATATATATATATATATATATATATACCCGGCGTTGCCCGGGTAATCACCATAATCACCATCACTACTACTACCACAATCACCATCATGAATCAATACTACCACAATCATCACAATACTACTACTACCATAATCACCGGCCTCGACCTCCCTGTGCCTCATTAAACGGCGACCTCGATTTCGGCCGCTAAATGACCTCCGATTTTGGATCGGACCTCATCCGTACCCCCATTTTGGGGGGCTGCGAACAACTTTCGTTCTTTACACCTTCTCGATCGGAGGCCTCCTTCTGCCCCAAACGGCAATTTTTCCGATTTCGCGCCCATTTTCTCCGTCCCTTTCATCCTGGGGGATTCTATTTGTTCACAAAACCTGCCTAGGGACCCCCTTACTATGCATACCAAGTATGAACGCTCTAGCTTATAAATGTGGCCATGCATGAAGAACAGACACACACACACACACACACAGACAATCGAAAATATTATATATATATATATATATATATATATATATATATATACTTGTATATATATACAGTATATATATATATATATATACCCGGTATATATATATATATATATATATTTTTTTTTTTTTTAACGCAAGGTTCTCATTAGATACATATACACTACTGGTATATACTTTTTTGAACAATGGAGTAAGTTTACTATTTATACTTGATTCGAAACTGTGTATGTTCAAGTTAGTTAGGAAACCAAACCATTGGTCGAAACTTGGGACCAATTTCTGATTGCGAACAAAACCTAGCATACCATGACGCCAGTTGTTTCTGATCACCTCTGGATGACGATGCAGACTAATAACACACACAACAAAGCCACTCCAACAGCTTCCTCTCTTTCCAACAACCCTTCTCCCCTCTCAACACTCTTCGAAAAGTAGATACAAGGTGCCGTTGTACAGGCTATTCCTTCAATACATTCACTTGATCTCTGGTTGGTTCTTGAAAGGGTTAAAGAACTCTGCAGATTAACAATTAAACCAGATATTATTATTTGTAATAATAACTACACACACACACACACGTAGGTTTGAGTCCTACATCACCTACACGTACACGTCTTCCACCAAGCCTCTTAAGGGGAGATGGGTTACTTTTTTGGCCTATATATTTAATTATTTACTAACTTCTTTGTTTCCTCGCTAGACTTCCATAAAACTTTAAAAAAAAAAACCTAGAGAGATAAATTTATAAATTTTTCAGTAGAAAATGTCCCGGCAGAAGGCTGGTTTCTCGTAAAACTACAGGTTCGCTATCGCTCGCCAGGAAAAAATCGACATCCAAATGGCACAAAAGGTCTTAATATTGAAAAATAAATGGGGCGAAAGGTCTTAAAATCGCATTACTAATGAGCCGTACGTCTTAAAATCTAAAAAATACAATGGGGGCTAAACACGAGGGAGAAGGGGGACCAGAAACCCGGCCCATCCCCCTATTAAAAAGTGTTAGATTAGAACGTTCAACCAGACCTTAATAATTCCAAGTCACAGTAGCGGCCAGAATTATGTATCTCGCCCCCCCCCCCCCCCCCCCCCTCCCCGCCGTATGATCCTGCATGTTAAGGCGCCTTAGGCAACACTATATACGTATATCTCCCACACATTATGATCCTGCGTGTTAAGACGCCTTAGCCAACACTATATACGTATATCTCCCACACCTTATGATCCTGCATGTTAAGGCGCCTTAGGCAACACTATATACGTATATCTCCCACACCTTATGATCCTGCATGTTAAGGCGCCTTAGGCAACACTATATACGTATATCTCCCACACCTTATGATCCTGCATGTTAAGGCGCCTTAGGCAACACTATATACGTATATCTCCCACACCTTATGATCCTGCATGTTAAGGCGCCTTAGGCAACACTATATACGTATATCTCCCACACCTTATGATCCTGCATGTTAAGGCGCCTTAGCCAACACTATATACGTATATCTCCCACACCTTATGATCCTGCGTGTTAAGGCGCCTTAGGCAACACTATATACGTATATCTCCCACACCTTATGATCCTGCATGTTAAGGCGCCTTAGCCAACACTATATACGTATATCTCCCACACCTTATGATCCTGCATGTTAAGGCGCCTTAGCCAACACTATATACGTATATCTCCCACACCTTATGATCCTGCATGTTAAGGCGCCTTAGGCAACACTATATACATTATCTCCCATGCCTTATGATCCTGCGTGTTAAGGCGCCTTAGGCAACACTATATACATTATCTCCCACGCCTTATGATCCTGCGTGTTAAGGCGCCTTAGGCAACACTATATACATTATCTCCCACGCCTTATGATCCTGCGTGTTAAGGCACCTTAGGCAACACTATATACATTATCCCCCACACCTTATGATCCTGCATGTTAAGGCGCCTTAGCCAACACTATATACGTATATCTCCCACACCTTATGATCCTGCATGTTAAGGCGCCTTAGCCAACACTATATACGTATATCTCCCACACCTTATTATCCTGCGTGTTAAGGCGCCTTAGCCAACACTATATACGTATATCTCCCACACCTTAATTATGCTCCTGCATGTTAAGGCGCCTTAGCCAACACTATATACGTATATCTCCCACACCTTATGATCCTACGTGTTATAAGACGCCCTAGCCAACACTATATACGTATATCTCCCACACCTTATGATCCTGCATGTTAAGGCGCCTTAGCCAACACTATATACGTATATCTCCCACACCTTATGATCCTGCGTGTTAAGGCGCCTTAGCCAACACTATATACGTATATCTCCCACACCTTAATTATGATCCTGCATGTTAAGGCGCCTTAGCCAACACTATATACGTATATCTCCCACACCTTATGATCCTACGTGTTATAAGACGCCCTAGCCAACACTATATACGTATATCTCCCACACCTTATGATCCTGCATGTTAAGGCGCCTTAGCCAACACTATATACGTATATCTCCCACACCTTATGATCCTACGTGTTATAAGACGCCCTAGCCAACACTATATACGTATATCTCCCAGGCCTTATGATCCTGCATGTTAAGGCGCCTTAGGCAACACTATATACGTATATCTCCCACACCTTATGATCCTACGTGTTATAAGACGCCTTAGCCAACACTATATACGTATATCCCCACACCTTATGATCCTGCATGTTAAGGCGCCTTAGCCAACACTATATACGTATATCTCCCACACCTTATGATCCTACGTGTTATAAGACGCCCTAGCCAGGACTATCACAGCACGCCAACATTTAATTATAAGCCTCCAAAAGAATCAAAGGAAGTTACGGCGCGTTTAAGTCGTTAGGTCTCACATGTTGGGCTGTCATTTTTGCGTAGAGGCTGATTGTACGGTTGCGTTAATAAATAATGTCCCAGTTGTCATTACGTTTGGCTTGCTCTATGCTGTATTAAAATATGTCAGATGTTGAATAGGGTGGGTAAGTGTAGGAACATGTTTCTATATTACACTCGATATGAAGCAATGAGGCTTAGATATTGCTGATACCAATTATTGAACAAAACATACTTGGTGCCGAGACATCACTCATTAGCGCAATTGTACAGTCACGAGCATAAATACTGCGACACCAAGTAAATAATTCTCGCCCCTTTGTGTCCAAAGGTATTGCAAAACTTTGTATTCAAACTAAGAATTATTTCTGTATTTCATTCTAGCTACCGTCAAACCATTTTATTCAGCTAAGTATAAACCCCTATTGATGAATGAGTTGACGTTAGCTGGTTGATGTCGCAGCATTTATGCTCGTGACTGTACTTCGGAGGGTAAAAGGCGATAGACACGGGCTCTTTACCCATCAATTTGCCGAGGTGTATGGGCTAGAATACATGTATGTATGTATATACTCAGGCACATACCCCATTGCTTGGGGGTGGCCGACAGGAGACAGAGCCCAAACAGAAACATTTAAAGTTCCTATTCTCTGGGACCACTTTTGCAATCCCGCGCCCCTTTCTATGTCTCGCCGCTGCTAGTTTAGAAATATGACTTAGAATATAATTATTTTGTCGTCTACAATAATATATATTTAGTTAACCCTCTGAAGATTATGACGCATTTTGACCGTTTATGCTGGCTATCGTTAGACGATATTCTATTATTCAGGAAAGATCTGTGGGAATTATATGGGTAAAGACTATCTCAATTAACCTTCTGACTTCCGTATACCTGTCAAAGGACGTTGACAACGTCCTTTTAATTTTATCCTGGATATATTTAGACGATTTTGTGCAGTTTAAGAAGGATCTGTGGTAGTAAAAAGGGTTAAGTGGGATAGTTCAAAGCCTGTTAATTGTTGGAGGTCCTTGTTAAGCTGAATAAAATCGTTTAATAGTATCCAGAATATAGTTAAAAGGACGGCACCGGTTCAGAAGGGGTCAACTAGATACAGCCAGTCACCTTGTCCTTAATAAGAGTTGTACACCAGTTATGCAAAGATGTTGAGGGGGTCTTTTTACTGGACCTCCATCTCCCTCACGTTTAGCCCCATTGGGTTTGAGTTTTTATGACGTTCGCCCCATTAGTTTGTCGATTTTAAGACCTTTCGTGCTATTTACAGTAGGTGTCGATTTTCTTCTGACGAGCGAAATACAAAGTGCCATTTAGGAGGAAACAGTTTTCTACAAAATTATGCAAAAATTTGTCATGAAGGTGGGGTCATGGGGGTATCTTTATTATGAAGGTGGGGTCATGGGGGTATCTTTATTATGAAGGTGGGGTCATGGGGGTATCTTTATTATAGCTTGAAGGGGTCTAGGGAGGGGAAAGATCTAAAATAAAATATGTAAGCTATTATAACATAACAATAAATAGTCAAATCTTTAATATATATAATATTTGTATATCCTGCAAAGTTGGTAAGTAAGCATATTGTAATGTAGAATTTTCATATCAACAAGTGCTTATGTTGTCATCAGAATCTGAATGATCATAAATGGTGGACCTTTCCGTAATGACCCATTACTCTCTGCCATGATCTATAGTCTATTCGCTGTAAGTAGGCGAGAAATCATGACCTCTATCCTCTGTAACTCAAAAAGGGCTAGAGCAAATTGGCTGTAATTTTCCACATCTATTCCGTGGCTGCCTCTTTCCTATCTATCTATCTATCTATATGCTCAGGCCCAATCCCCATTTTGGGGGTAGCCGACTCAAGACAGAGCAAGAACAAGGAAAACACAAAAACAACATAAAACAAAAAATAAACACAGATAAAAAACACAAACTCACACACATCCAGGTCACCCAGGAGAAGACCCAGAGACCAGGGTTACCAAGGTCGCTCCAGCACTCCCCCAGCCCCTGACCACCCGGAGAGGTTCCGATCTCGGCAGGCAGACATGCAGCGGAGCCAAAGCCACAAGCCCTCCCACCACACTTCCAGGCACACCCTTCATATTAATCGTCCCCCTGGGCCAGGCGCCTGATGGACTATTATCTAGTCGAACTTGCGCCCGACCCCTTACTCCAAATGACCACGTGTTCACTCAACTATTCACAAGCATTCTCCATTCACTCCTGTCCACCACCACTTCCCCTGCCTGATCTATAGTCATTCCTCTATCATCCAAAGCCTTTCTTACACAGTCTCTCCATCTCAATGGGGGTCTTCCTGCCCTTCTATCTCCCCTTGTACCTGACTCACATATTCTCTTTGTAAGCCTTTCATCTCCCATTCGTTCAACATGACCATACCAGCTCAGCACCCTTCTGTCCACTCTGGCTGACAAATGTTCCTGCTGCCCCACTCTCCTACGTATCTCTTCATTCCTCAATCTGTCTCTACGAGTAACTCCACACATACTCCTCAAGCAGCTCATCTCCATCACATCCAGCCCTCTTTTCTCCTTTTTCTTCAGAGTCCATGTCTCAGCCCCATACATCACTGTTGGCACAACAATTCCTTGATACAGTGCACTTTTTACTTTCACTCCGAGATTTCTCGTCTTCCACATACTTCCCATTGCTCCGAAAACCTTCCTTCCTTCACACACTCTCTGTTTTACCTCCATTTCCATACCTCCACTCCTGCTTATCGTTCCTCCTAGATATTTAAAACACTCTACTTGTTCCAATATTTCCCCATCCAGCCTCACATCTAGATTCACCCTATGCTCTCCCCTATTACACACCATTACTTTACTTTTATTGACGTTCACCTTCAGTTTCCTCCTTCCACAAACCACACCAAACTCTTTGACTACCCGCTGCAGTTTCTCATCAGAATCCGCCACCAATGCTGTGTCATCAGCGAACAGCAACTGATTCAACTCCCAATCTCTACCATTCTTTCCTACTAAACCCAATCCTCTTCCCATAGTTCTCCTTTTCACCTCCCTCACCACACCATCCATAAACATATTAAACAGCCATGGTGACATTACACAACCCTGTCGCAAACCTACCTTTACCTCAAACCATTCACTCAACTCACCATTTCCTACTCTCACACATGCTCTGCTCCCTTCATAAAAACTCTTAACTGCTTCTAACAAATTTCCTCCTATTTCATAAATCCTTAACACCTTCCACATTGCTTCACAGTCCACACGATCATATGCTTTTTCCAAGTCCATAAAAGCCCAAAATATCTCCTTATGCTTCTCTAAATACTTCTCGCATAACTGTCTTACTGCAAACATCTGATCCACGCATGCCTCTTTCCAAATGGTAGAAATATTAGCTTGACTACTCTAGCCCTTTTTAAGTTTCAGAGGTTAGTGGTCATGCTTTCTCGCCTACTTACAGTGAACAGACTATAACTACTGTTGACTTATGTTCTTGGGCTGCCTGTTGGTGGAGATGTATGGAGTAATTACGACAACTCTACGAAAGTCATAAGTGTCATTACGACAACTCTACGACAGTCACAAGTGTCATTACGGTAACTCTATGACAGTCATAAGTGTCATTACGGCAACTCTACGACAGTCATAATTGTCGTGGCCACAAGCTGCCTTACGTCGTTATCAACACTTTATGGCTCGCATCTTTTCTTATTATCTTTCTTATCTTCCAAGTTTTCTCTGCTGAGGGTCCGCAGTAATTCTCTGCTTTGTTCCTGCTCTGTTTATGTCTCTCCCACACCTACATACTCCTGCATGAGGGACGTTACTTAAGCCGGTATCACACAAACGCTTTTTCCCTCAACATTTACTATCAACACTGGTCTGGCAGCTTATGAGGTCAACATTATTAGTATTTCGGTTACCTTAATTCATCCACCATCAGTCTAGTTTCCGATACCAGTGCAAAATATTTCAGAAATGTTGCCATACAAATGTTGATTATTGAATGTTGAATAAAAAAGCTCTCGTGTGATACCGGCTTTATGCTGGCACAAAGACGCTCTCTTATTTTCTGGATATGTTTTTTTGTTTAATTTCCTTAAAGTGAACATGGGTCGGTTTTCTGGACCACTTTCTCCCTCATGTTTAGCCCCATTAGTTCTCAGGTGTTAAGATGTTTGCCCCATTAGTTAATCGATTTTAAGACCTTTCGCCCCATTTTTTCGTCAATATCTAGACCATTCGTGCGTGCTATTTAGATGTCGATTTTTTTCCCTGGCGAACGATAGTGAGCCTGTAATGTTGGAAGAACCGACCTTCGGTCGGGACATTTTTCTACCGAAAAATGTACAAATTAATCTAGAAGGGGGATCTAATGGATGCCTTTTTAAATTTGATGGAGGTCTAGGGAGGAAACTAGATAAATAATGAATACATGCAAAAATCGCCCAAAAAGTTAACCATCCCCCCTTAACCTTTTCTTGCACTGGGGTTACCGTTTAGATTCAGAGATATAATTATCTTAGTTTCATATTTACCTCTCCAAAATTAGTTTTCTGCGGGGCGTAGAATACTAGTAGAGATAGCAAACCCGATAGTAAGGGAAAGTGGAAGGAAAGGAGAGAGAGAGAGAGAGAGAGAGAGAGAGAGAGAGAGAAACAAAGAAAGAGAGAGAGAGAGAGAGCGAGAGAGCGAAGATAGAGAGAACCCAACTGCCAGACCCCGTTAATGAGGCAGACGTTGTGATTAATGAGATACGATGCTTAATGTCTTGCGAGGTCCACGCACTGCACGCACGCCATTCAGAGTTAACCCCTTCATTACCGGTGCCGTCCTTTTAACTTTATTCTGGCTACTATTAGACGGTTTTATTCAGCTTAAAAAGGGCCTCCGGTAATTCACAGGCTTAGAACTATCTCACTTAACCCTTTCTACAACCACAGATCCTTCTTAACCCTTTCTACAACCACAGATCCTTCTTAACCCTTTCTACAACCACAGATCCTTCTTAACCCTTTCTACAACCACAGATCCTTCTTAACCCTTTCTACAACCACAGATCCTTCTTAACCCTTTCTACAACCACAGATCCTTCTTAACCCTTTCTACAACCACAGATCCTTCTTAACCCTTTCTACAACCACAGATCCTTCTTAACCCTTTCTACAACCACAGATCCTTCTTAACCCTTTCTACAACCACAGATCCTTCTTAACCCTTTCTACAACCACAGATCCTTCTTAACCCTTTCTACAACCACAGATCCTTCTTAACCCTTTCTACAACCACAGATCCTTCTTAACCCTTTCTACAACCACAGATCCTTCTTAACCCTTTCTACAACCACAGATCCTTCTTAACCCTTTCTACAACCACAGATCCTTCTTAACCCTTTCTACAACCACAGATCCTTCTTAACCCTTTCTACAACCACAGATCCTTCTTAACCCTTTCTACAACCACAGATCCTTCTTAACCCTTTCTACAACCACAGATCCTTCTTAACCCTTTCTACAACCACAGATCCTTCTTAACCCTTTCTACAACCACAGATCCTTCTTAACCCTTTCTACAACCACAGATCCTTCTTAACCCTTTCTACAACCACAGATCCTTCTTAACCCTTTCTACAACCACAGATCCTTCTTAACCCTTTCTACAACCACAGATCCTTCTTAACCCTTTCTGCAACCACAGATCCTTCTTAACCCTTTCTACAACCACAGATCCTTCTTAACCCTTTCTACAACCACAGATCCTTCTTAACCCTTTCTACAACCACAGATCCTTCTTAACCCTTTCTACAACCACAGATCCTTCTTAACCCTTTCTACAACCACAGATCCTTCTTAACCCTTTCTACAACCACAGATCCTTCTTAACCCTTTCTACAACCACAGATCCTTCTTAACCCTTTCTACAACCACAGATCCTTCTTAACCCTTTCTACAACCACAGATCCTTCTTAACCCTTTCTACAACCACAGATCCTTCTTAAACTGCAAAAAAATCGTCTAAGTTTAGCTGGAATAAAACCATAAAAACGCCGGCGGTACAGAAGGGGTTAAGGGGTTAGTGGTAATATCCTTGTTCCCCTTAAGGGTGTGTGGGGGGGTGGGGTGGGGGGGGGGTGCTCCCTAGACCTCTATCAAGCGGGAAAAATCTACACCTAAATGGCACGAAAGGTCATAATATTAACAAAGTGGTCTTAAAATCGCCATAAGAATGGGGGCAAACGTCTTAAATTATCAACATTAATTAGGCTAAGCATGAGCAAGAAAAAGAAAACCTCCCCTTAATCTAGCTGCTTTAATTATGCATATATTCATTTCAGTTGCAGGAAATAGAGTGGATGTCGTAATAACCATATTTTAAGAGGGGATGGTTCATTTTGTTGGTATTTTTTTTTTTATCAATTTATTAGTTTTCTAGTTTTCTCCCTAGACCTCCATCAAAAAAAAAAAAATAAAAAAAAAGGATCCTCCTTCAAGATATATTTGTAAATTTTTCGGTAGAAAAATGTCCCGGTCGAAGGCCGGTTTATCCTAAATTACAGGCTCGCTTTCGCTCGCCAGGAGAAAATCGACACCTAAGTGACATGAATGACAAAGAAAAGGTGCGAATAATATTAAAATCGTCAAACTAACGTGCCAAATGTCTTAAAATCTGAAAACGAATGGGGCTAAACATGAGGGAGAAAGGTGTCCAGAAAAACGACCCATCTCCAACCATCACAGCAATTATTTTTAATTTTGTCATATTGAAAAACTGTATTATTGTGCGTGCCAAAAGCTCCTGGCTTACAACCAATAGTCTTTCTCATTTTCGGCGATTAAGGGGAAGCAGACCGTTTTACTGGACCCCCTTCTCCCTAATGTTTAACCCCAATAGTTTTGAGATTATAAGACGTTCGACCCATTAGTTTGGCGATTTTAACACCTTTCGCCCCATTTCGTTGTCAGTTTTAAGACCTTTCGTGCCATTTAGGTGTCGATTTTTTCCTGGCGAGCAATAACGAGCCTGCAATTTTAAGAGGAACCGGCCTACGGCCGGGACATTGTCTACCGAAAAATGTACACATTTATCTTGAAGGGGGTCTAGGTTTTTTTCTTTCTAAGCTTGATGGAGTTCTAAAAAGGAACTAAAACAAATATACGAATAAATGAATTAATAGACCAAACAAACGGCCAGTCTCCCCTTAAAAAATAATTGTAAAAATGTGTTTCACCAATTTCCGTTCTTTGCTGCCATACGAATTGGTCACTTGCGAGTTTCAGGCTATAAAGAAGTTGGAGCTGTAAATGTCGATATCAAACATAAATGCAATAATGTCGATATCAAACATAAATGCAATAATAATGTAGGTTTCTGATGGATAAAAAGTATGTTGAATTTGTTTTTATGTATTATTAAGACTATATTTTAGCTGGTAATTCTGCTGAATATTGATGTAAACAACTCCAACTTCCTTATAGCCTGAAACTCGCAAGTGGTCAATTATACTAATGATTAACCCTTTATGTACCGGTGACGTAATTTTAACTTTATTCTGACTACTATTAGACGATTTTATTCAGCTTATAAAGGGCCTACATCCATTAACATGCATAGAACTATCGCAGTTAACCCTTTTTTTACCACCACAGATCCTTCTTAAGCTGCACAAAATCGTGTAAATATAGCGAACCTATAAGTAAAAAGACGGCGCCGGTACAGAAAGGGTTAAGACAAAACCTCTGGTACAAATTCAATAGAGTCTATATAATATTTTCGGTTGTCTGTGTGTGTGTTCTTAATAGGCGGCAGCAGTTTTGGACCTGGGGAGCTGAAACTTTGCATATGGGTGTCAATTGACCTGGGTCAGGTCATATAGGGGGCGAGGCCACGATCGGAAGTCGTTTCGAGGCCGAAATTGAAAAACAAATATATTGAAAACAATTGAAAAAATTGCCGTTTGGGGCAGAAGGAGGCCTTCGATCGAAAAGGTGTATGGAACGAAAGTTGTTCGCAGCCTCCCAAAATGGGGGTACGGATGAGGTCAGATCCAAAATCGGAGGTCATTTAGCGGCCGAAATCGAGGTCGCCGTTTAATGAGGCACAGGGAGGTCGAGGCCCGTGATTATGGTAGTAGTAGTATTGTGATGATTGTGGTAGTAGTGATTGATGATGGTGATTATGGTAGTAGTAGTGGTGGTAGTAGTGATGGTGATTATGGTGATTACTCGGGCAACGCCGGGGACCCCTGCTAGTATACTATAGTCCGCTCATTCTAGGTTGGCCAGAAATCGTAACCCCTAACCTCTCATAACTCAAAAAGAACTAGAATAATCGAGCTAATATTTCTACCAAATGGGAAGACTTGGCTAGGGAATATGTGTATAAATTGACAGCTCATTAATTGCTCTAACCCATTTTGAGTTACAGAGGTTAAGAGGTTACGATTTCTTCCCAACCTAGAATGAACGGACTATAGTGTTTAAATTGGCTTTCACAATAATATTGTCAAACTCAATAACTGCAGTTTATGCACGTTATTTGATTAGGCTAGATACATATATCAAATTGGGCTAAACACGAGGGAGAAGGGGGTCCATATAAATGTGTGTGTGAGCTAATTTACATTAATGTTACTTATGTGTTTATATACAGTATTTATCTAGTTATTGTTTTTTTTAGTTTCCTCTCTAGACCTTTATCAAGCTTAATATATTATCAAGATCCCCATTCGAGATAAATTTGTACATTGTTCGGTAGAAAAATAGTCCGACCGAAGGCCGGTTCCTACAAAATCACATAGGCTCGCTATCGCTCATCAAGAAATAATCGAGACCTAAATGGCACGAAAGGTCTTGATATTGATAAAGAATTTTGACGAAAGGTCCAAAAATCAACATACTAATGGGGCGAGTCGTGAAAGGTGAAAAATAATGGGGCTAAACATGAGGGAGAGGGGGGGGGGGGCAGAAAACCACCCCTCCACACACACACTCTCTCTCTCTCTCTCTCTCTCTCTCTCTGATTTCGAGACATATCTTCCTAACCCTGTGAATGTTTCGTTTCACCTTGCCCCTGTATCTGAATCTGAACTAGTTTCGGTAATAACGGAATTTAAAAATACTGCTTGTGGTTATGATGATGTAAGTGTGTCGGTTGTTAAAGAATGTTCAAGTGTAATTATACCATTTCTTAAGCATATAATTAATAGGTCATTTAAAATCGGGTGTTTTCTAAATTATCTGCAGACAGCCAAAGTTATTCCGATTTTTAAAAAAGGAGATAAAAGTGTTCCCCAGAATTACAGGCCAATATCTCTACTATCCATATTTAGTAAAATATTTGAAAAACTTGTGGGATCCAGGCTAATACAATATCTCGAATCACAATCTATATTAACGAAGTGTCAGTTCGGGTTTCGGCCTCGATCTTCTACGGAATGTGCCGTTCATGAGCTAACTAGGGAAATGTATAAAGTTTTAGACACAAAACAATACCTGTTAACGGTTTTCTGAGATCTTTCCAAAGCATTTGACACCCTACCTCATGATATTTTACTTAAAAAGTTACATAAATATGGAATACGTGGCCCTGCCCTTAAATGGTTCACTAGTTATCTTAGTCAAAGGAAGCAATTTGTTTTTTTATAATAACGTAAGTTCTAAATGTAAATCTATGACGTATGGTGTTCCACAGGGGTCTGTGCTTGGCCCTGTTTTGTTTATATTATTAATTAACGATATTGTATTCTCAAGTACCAAACTGAAATTTCTTTTATATGCAGATGATACAAACATTTATTTACAAGGCAATAATCTAATGGAACTGGTACACCAAATGAACGAAGAAATAGCTAAGGTTTCAACCTGGATTAAATCAAATGGTCTTACACTTAATTTAAATAAAACTCATTATCTTGTGACTCATTTTACTAGCTATCGATTACCAAATATTGAGATTAAAATAAATAACCATGTAATTAATAAAGTTAATGATGTAAAATTTCTTGGTATTACGATAGATGGTGGAATGACATGGAAACTTCATATTAATGACATTACCGTAAAATTATCGAAAATTACTGGCATTCTTTACAAAACTAGAGATTCCTTGAATATTGATAACTTAAAGCTACTTTACCTTTCTTTGGCTAACCCTCATATAATTTACTGTTCTGCTGTCTGGGGAGGAGCAAACAAGACTTACCTGGACTCTTTATTCTTGGCACAAAAGAAAATACTTCGCATAATGACTTACCAATCTTATAATGCTCATACAGGTCCAATATTTAAAGAACATGGTTTACTAAATTTAGGTGATATTTTGTTTGCTCAGGCAGTGAACTTTGTGTATAAATCTTTAAATTGTCTTGTGTGTTTGGAGGGCGATTTTCATATCATGGTCCATAACTTTAATACCAGAGGAGCCCAGGAGTTGCTACGTCTCCCATATTGCAGAACATCACATGCACAACGTTGTCTTAGCTATAGGGGAGCTAAATTATGGAACACCCTTAACGAACCATTTAGACATGCTGTTTCTATATTTGTGTTCAAAACGTCTATTAAGAAACACCTTTTAGATCAATACTAAATAGCGATGATTTTATGTAAACCAGTCTATTTCATTTCTCCATTAGTAGTGTTCATGTAACTACTGTCATACCTATTCTTAAAGACTACTGAAAATAATGAACTAAGTTGATTCTTGCTGATTCCATGATAAAGCAGGTAATATACTGTAATGTTTTGTATATATTATATTTGTAATAACCGTGTAACCTAGCATTAAATATTTACTTACGTCTATAAGGCTAGCTACATAGAGCTTTTGCTTAGCTAGCTATATATGCCAATCATTCAAATATATGTATTATGATGTATTATTGTATATTATGTATGTACACAATTGGCAATAAAAATCAATCCATCAATCAAATCAATCTCTCTCTCTCTCTCTCTCTGAACACATTTTATTGTTTTCACCTTTATGAAATTCCAATAGTTAATCCTATAAATATGCGTTGATTATGAAAGAGTTTTACCGCCCAGCAATTTTTCTAAACTGTGTTACGACCGGGCACTCGGGTACACTAGGGCTCTTACACAGGACTCGAGTATGGCTCGCTGCCACAACGGAAACACACGATCCCAACCCCAGAGTACTGCCAGCCGAACAAAAAACGCCACTACCCTCCAGAGTTCTATCTGCTATAACGGGGTATACAAGAACTCGGTACTAGCGTTTCACACAACAGACTAATAGCAAGACGGGAGTTATCTAGTCTGGTCAACAATCAAACAAAGAAGAAAGTACTACAACACTAAAGAATAGTGTTGGCCGAAGCCGAAGTAATCCACCCTTGAACTAAGAACTTAAGAAGTCCTCCACCCTCTACTTCGGATCGGCACTATTACGTTACGTTAAACAATAGTCCTCGAGCATCAAGCAAGGAATCTTCTGATAAGTTAGATGCTTCTCGAATACTCATAAGAAGTAAGTATCGGATTTTGAACAGCAATTTAATGAATAACTCACTGGTAATTAAAGGCTTTAAATTGACATAAGAAGAATTATAAGAATAAGCAATAGGATATGGCAAACATTAAGAAGAAGTACTCCGACAATGCACTGGCAATAGCCTACTAAGATTGTGCTCGTGGGCCACTAATCTCTGAAGTAGCTAAGCGTGCCACACATGAAATCAATAGTGCTTAAACAATAATATACATAAGGGGAAGCTTCAATACTATGCTGTATCTGCTGGTCGAGCAAAGTCTAGCTGGGATATCTAAGGTTAAGAGACAATGGCTGAGCAAGCGGCTCGTAGCCTAGCGAGGTCCTTAAGACTGTGCGGCCAAATTACGGTAATTGACGGGATGCTCTCTTGAGAGATCCAGATCACTAGTATCTGGTTCTCTCCTGGCGATCCTCTCAAAGTCAAGCAAATGAGATAGCACAGTGTTGGGTGGCACAGGCAAAAGCCCTCACTCGCAACACAGTGCTAAACTCCCACGGTACACAATCAAAAAGACCCCCTAGGCTTCCCACGTCTCCGTTGCAATTGTGCTGGTTCAACCAACCTAGCACTCATAGGAAATCACAACTCGAGGAACCCTATCCCAGTCTAGCATTACCTAAACCAGCAGAAAACAGGAACATGAATAATAGTACACAGGGAAATACATATACGAGTGCAACAAACATCAATCAATCCTATTCTAGTTAACCCTTCCAAAATAGGCTATCTAACAGGCACTTATCTCGTGAGAACTCAAGCGATAATACTTTGGCTGACTAAATCTGCACCAAAGGGGGGGTCATGGAGGTTAAACAGGGACGAGAAGAGTAGAAGATAGGCTGTTCAGAGAGTAGAGAAAGTTCACATCAGTCGGAAGAATATGGATAGTTGCAAGGGATATGAGAGGTCGCTTTGCCTGATGAGTTCTGATCTAAAAATGGCGAGACCTCCCTTTTTATACTCGGCCCCGTAGCGAGCATAACGGCAATCATGACGTCACATTCTCTCTCTCAATCTGGGATCGACAAAGGATTTTCCCACGCTTGAGGAGGGAGGGAGGGGGGAATTAGGCCTACCCCTCGTGGCGCGCTCACTGGTCGGTGTTACATAACTCTCTCTCTCTTCGCATCATTATATATATATAAATCCCACACACAATACTTATATCTAATGATATAAAATAGAACTCGTTGACTTAGAAGAAAACAAAATACATAATGATAATACTTATAGTACAACGGTTCACATAAACTGAGTTAGGAAACTCTACACAGACTACAGCCAAAGTTCCTGCCCTGACGATCCTAGCGAGGGTGGGGCCTGACTGGGCGTTCTGTACAGCATGCTCATACTCGACATGCGTCACACCTCCCCCAAGATTTTACTTGCTCAACCCTGAGCTAAAATCTGATATACAGAACCCCATCAAACCCCTCACACCCAGCGACCGCATGGCACTAAAACAACGCTGAGTTTATCACTAAAACACATCTTATAAAAAAAAAAAATCACATTTCATAACTCCTCCCAACAATAGTAAAAGACATAATATCATGCTCCCCGAGCGAGCTTACAGCAGCTCAGCCGTTTGATAGTTCGTGGACTACTCAAACACTTTATAGGCTATGACAAACTTATACAATATTATTATCTTCATCAAAAAGAAAGAGTTTTTATATGATTTTATATTTTAATATGTTTTTTCCGGCTGCACTATAAGGGCAGCCTATTTTCTTCTATACCAAACGCTCAACAATCCTGCTTTACGACCCAATACGCTGGGCTACAACCGCGAGCCAACAAGCACCAAGCGCAAAATACTACTCAAACCAAAGCAGGAGGCTACCCGTGTGTCAATTTACCCAGGGATCATATACCCCTGAACGACCACATGCAACCTCGTTGTCACAACCGGCAATATGGCTTATGTCCAGGTTATATACCAATAACCTTAGTGACCACCTGGTCAGCCTCATATTCCGATTGTGAAACGGGTCCAAGATCTTGAGAGGGTAATGATCTGGGTAAACTACACCGACCGGACCATAGGCTGGAACATAGATCTCGAAATGCCCCAGCGCATCATTGTCCTTTTCACTTTCATTCATCAGGCTCCGACACGTTGCTGGTGCATTCTTAAGTCCGTAGGGCATAACATTGCACTGGTAGGTACTCCCGTCCACAACAAAACCACATACCTCTTTAGCGCGCTCGGACAAAGTTACACGCAACGACCACTCACGACATTCCTTATCCCTCAGATCCTTCGTCCACACGTAATCCACCTCCAACTCCAACCGCACCAGCGGGTATGACCGAGTTGCATTAATACCCTGCACCACTACCACCCGAGCCGCATTTATAGGGTAGCCAGTCAAATTGTTCATCAGAGTCTGGGAAGCACCTGTATCACGCAAGACCTCTACTCCATGCTTGCGCCCCGCCCACATCACGCAACCCCGTCCTCTATGGTCGCAAAAAACATCCTGAGCAGGGTTCGAGCCTCTCAGGTGTTTCTGCATTGGCTGTGCCTCAGCCTCTGACGAACTGCCCCGGGCAAACTCAGAAGACTTCGGAGACACACCAATGTTGCAGGCCAAAGACACAGCTGCTGTAGGTGGTTTGCTAGGACAGACTCTTGCAAAGTGCCCCTTTTCATGACAAAGATAACACTCCAACTCCCCTCTGGGCTTCCCTTGGTACTGGGAAGGGCCCGGCCCCTTCTTAAATGGGACGGTGTTAGTCTTGTGGTCAGTCTTGGTATCATAACTCTTGTACTTGTTTGCATAATGTATATCACTAACTCGGGGGGGGTGGGGTGTCACGCCCCTTGTTACCTGCCTCACTACGCTGGGCAGACCCACACCCACGAATTAATGATAGCCGGAGGTCAGCCATCTCAGCTGCCTCCTGTAGAGTTTTAGGGTTCTTTTCTTTAATAGTTAAAGTCATATCTGCACCAGTACACTTATAAAACTGCTCGAGCAGAAACAGCTCAGTCAACTGTTCGGCCGTCTCAGCTTTCTCAGAACGTGTCCAGTTAGCAAGTGCATCTTTTAAGTCCCGGGCATGTTCAAGAAAGGTCGCCTCCCTAGTCTTCGTAACACCCCGAAACTTCAATCGATATGTTTCTGGTTGCAACTCGTATGCCCGTAGGACAGCTCTCTTCAATACTGGGTAGTCAATGCAAGACTCTAAAGGCAGTGCATCATAAGCCTTCAGACCCTTACCCGTAAGTCTTGAGGAGACCAGAGCTGCCCACTTCTCTTCAGGCCAATTATGCTCCCTACACTTTTTCTCAAAACGATTAAAAAATTCTGTGACTTCAGTTTCACTAAATGCCGGCACCAACTTGACTAAGTGGGACAAGGACTGTTCTCTTACTTGGCCCTCACGGCCCATCCGAATCCCTGTCGACTCTGCACGAGTCTTATCTAAATCTATTTGAGCACAATATTTCTCTGAGTCGTACCTAAGCTCAGCCTCGTGCCTCCTGGTCTCATCCTCCTGCCTCCTAACCTCAATCTCATGCCTCCTAGTCTCATTCTCCTGCTTCCTAGACTCAGCCTCAATCTCCTTCTCCTGCTTCCTAGCCTCAATCTCCATTTTAGCAAGCTCGAGTTTAAATATCATCTCAGGAGACAGGCCGGAAGAGGGAGCTGCCACTACTGAAGGAGGGGGGGCAAGAACTGGGGAACCACCATACGCACCGCCCGAGGGCACTCCAATCTTCCAATTCTCATCCCTCTGTGGGAGAGTGCTAACCTCCGGCAACTGAGTGGACGGCACTGTGGGAGTCGAGTGAGAGGGGATCTGGGGAGGAACCCCCCCAAACGCCCTCTCCTCCGAAACCCCATGTCGCCCACGCAACACCCAGGAAATCAGCTCCCCCTTGGACATCCCTCCCACATTGGATAGACCCAAAACCTTGGCTATCAGGTGCAAGCCATAAACATTCACCCCAGTCAGCCTCTCCTCCGTCACATGGTACTGCTTACTCACAAAAAGTCTAGCATCCTCCTCACTAGTTACTAACGGCACCTCCTCACTTAGCATCTCTCGCTCCTCGTCAGTACTAGGGCCCGACATACTGAAGTTCACCAAAAAATTCTCGAGACAAAAGTGTTAAACTCCCTTATGCAAGCACTAATTACTAAATTAACTGGAGTCTCTTAAATGCTCTCCTAATTGCCTTACAAAAAAAAATATTCTTCAATATGTACGCTAAAGTACCAACAAACAAATGTTGTACAACTCTGCAAAAAATTATACTGTTCACAAAATCCTAAGCAAGGTCGCCATTTGTTACGACCGGGCACTCGGGTACACTAGGGCTCTTACACAGGACTCGAGTATGGCTCGCTGCCACAACGGAAACACACGATCCCAACCCCAGAGTACTGCCAGCCGAACAAAAAACGCCACTACCCTCCAGAGTTCTATCTGCTATAACGGGGTATACAAGAACTCGGTACTAGCGTTTCACACAACAGACTAATAGCAAGACGGGAGTTATCTAGTCTGGTCAACAATCAAACAAAGAAGAAAGTACTACAACACTAAAGAATAGTGTTGGCCGAAGCCGAAGTAATCCACCCTTGAACTAAGAACTTAAGAAGTCCTCCACCCTCTACTTCGGATCGGCACTATTACGTTACGTTAAACAATAGTCCTCGAGCATCAAGCAAGGAATCTTCTGATAAGTTAGATGCTTCTCGAATACTCATAAGAAGTAAGTATCGGATTTTGAACAGCAATTTAATGAATAACTCACTGGTAATTAAAGGCTTTAAATTGACATAAGAAGAATTATAAGAATAAGCAATAGGATATGGCAAACATTAAGAAGAAGTACTCCGACAATGCACTGGCAATAGCCTACTAAGATTGTGCTCGTGGGCCACTAATCTCTGAAGTAGCTAAGCGTGCCACACATGAAATCAATAGTGCTTAAACAATAATATACATAAGGGGAAGCTTCAATACTATGCTCTGCTGGTCGAGCAAAGTCTAGCTGGGATATCTAAGGTTAAGAGACAATGGCTGAGCAAGCGGCTCGTAGCCTAGCGAGGTCCTTAAGACTGTGCGGCCAAATTACGGTAATTGACGGGATGCTCTCTTGAGAGATCCAGATCACTAGTATCTGGTTCTCTCCTGGCGATCCTCTCAAAGTCAAGCAAATGAGATAGCACAGTGTTGGGTGGCACAGGCAAAAGCCCTCACTCGCAACACAGTGCTAAACTCCCACGGTACACAATCAAAAAGACCCCCTAGGCTTCCCACGTCTCCGTTGCAATTGTGCTGGTTCAACCAACCTAGCACTCATAGGAAATCACAACTCGAGGAACCCTATCCCAGTCTAGCATTACCTAAACCAGCAGAAAACAGGAACATGAATAATAGTACACAGGGAAATACATATACGAGTGCAACAAACATCAATCAATCCTATTCTAGTTAACCCTTCCAAAATAGGCTATCTAACAGGCACTTATCTCGTGAGAACTCAAGCGATAATACTTTGGCTGACTAAATCTGCACCAAAGGGGGGGTCATGGAGGTTAAACAGGGACGAGAAGAGTAGAAGATAGGCTGTTCAGAGAGTAGAGAAAGTTCACATCAGTCGGAAGAATATGGATAGTTGCAAGGGATATGAGAGGTCGCTTTGCCTGATGAGTTCTGATCTAAAAATGGCGAGACCTCCCTTTTTATACTCGGCCCCGTAGCGAGCATAACGGCAATCATGACGTCACATTCTCTCTCTCAATCTGGGATCGACAAAGGATTTCCCACGCTTGAGGAGGGAGGGAGGGGGGAATTAGGCCTACCCCTCGTGGCGCGCTCACTGGTCGGTGTTACATAACTCTCTCTCTCTTCGCATCATTATATATATATAAATCCCACACACAATACTTATATCTAATGATATAAAATAGAACTCGTTGACTTAGAAGAAAACAAAATACATAATGATAATACTTATAGTACAACGGTTCACATAAACTGAGTTAGGAAACTCTACACAGACTACAGCCAAAGTTCCTGCCCTGACGATCCTAGCGAGGGTGGGGCCTGACTGGGCGTTCTGTACAGCATGCTCATACTCGACATGCGTCACAACTGCAAAACGTTTACCGTTTAATCAGGTTATAAATTGATCAATAAACTTAATGAAACATTGTGTTATCTTGAGGTGGCAATATTTTGTTTGGTTTTCGTTCATCCGTTCATTGTTCCTCATTATAAGCGTTGAAAAATGGATCTGTACTCTGTTCGTGTGATATTTATTTATTATACATGTATTTCTCATGACACATTCTATCGTTATATGACTTTTGAAAGACATTTTAAAAGTGCCTGATATTTACTGCACATATAATTATATGTTCCAACTTCTACTACGGATTTAAGGTTATAATATATATATATATATATATATATATATATATTCTACTTGACTATTCTATTCTTTTTTGTTATTATTCCTACCCCTGCATCATATTTGTGTCTGTCTGTTTACTGTGTGTATACGTAACCCTTCCCCCCACTTCCGGTCCAGGGATACTGCAGGTGGCCTCTCCCGGGAAATTATGTGTGTACCCCGGCTGAGGTCTGGGTGGTACCGGGGTAGGTCTGTCTATCTATCTATATATCTATCTATCTATCTATCTATCTATCTATATCTGTCTACCTATATATCTATATATTTCTATCTATCTATCAATATCTGTCTATTTATCTATCTATCAAAACCAGTTATCTATCTATCTAGCTATTTATATCTATATCTGTCTATCTAAC